>JAKLMZ010000079.1:0-15622 GCA_022813185.1 Floridaphiala radiotolerans | reverse complement strand
TTAATGGACGAAGTAACAGATCCTTCTATGTGTGTATTTGTAGAAGGACACCAATGATACTGAAGTTACCAATATCCGGACTTTTTAAACAGTGATGATGAATTTGTAGAATTTGATTCTTATTTAATATTAGAATCAGATCTATATAACGGATCATTATGTTATAGCAATAATATAGGTAATAATATGCCAACTTCTCCAATTAATTATCCTGTTAATAATCACGTACGAGATATTCATCCATCAAGTATATACATGGAATTACTTAAGAATAGGGACCCTACTATAAAAAGCGAGCATTTAATTAAAGTTACTTCTAGTGGTTCTAGCCAAGACACTCAAATGTTTAAAAGGTTTTGAAATCTTGTTCATATGCAAAATGACATGATGGTTAAAGATTATAGTATGAGAGCGCGTGTGATTACTCCACAAAAAGTGTTTGGTGCACCATATGAATTAGGGGAGCCTTTAAATGAAACTCATTTTTTAAATTGCAGAAAAATAATGACTGTGGATTTCGCTGTGGAAAAAGGATTTATAGATAAAGCACCTAATATAAATTATCAAGCACATGGTAGAGAAGGTTTATTAGTTCCATATAATGCGTATATGGAGAATTTTTACAAAGCGCTTCATATGTCTATAAAAGTACAAGATGTTAATATTACGGATTTAACAGTTAATTATAATGATCCTAATAATCCTGGTACTATTAAACGAATGTTATGAATTCCTTGTAAATCAAGATAATTTTAATTACTTTTAAAAGGTTAAAACCTATTTATATTTTTTATTTTTAATTTATTTTCCCTTAACATTTATTTAAAATTGCTTGTATAAATTCTATAGATTATTTATTATTACTTTTTTATATAAATGATATTTATTACCACATAGTTATATGTGGTGTTACATAGCAAATATACTAGATTTACCGTATAAGCATAAGTTATAAAATATGTATAATATACATATTTTATCTTTATATAAATATAAATATATAAAACAATATTTTCATAAAAAAAGGTAGTATATAGTTTAATATAAATATTTTTATGTTATTTTATATTCGGATATCTAGATATCTGCATCAGTGGTAAATTATATTTAATACATTTTTTATATTTATTATGTTATTATTACTTTTATTATCCATACCTTTAGTAGGTATATCTGTTATATTTGCGGATATTTATGGTGAACTTACTACTATAAAAATTAAACAAATAAAATTATTTGGTTTAATTACAAGTTTAATAAACTTATTTATTTCTTTAATTCTATTTATATTTTTTGATTTTAGTACTAACCAATTTCAATTTGTTCAAGAATATTATGAAGTAAGTTCTTTTGATTTTTATTTAGGTGTAGATGGTTTATCTATTTACTTTGTATTATTAACTACTATAATAATACCTATAGCCTTATTAGCTAATTGGACTTCTATTTCAGAAAATGTAAGATCTTTTGTAGTGATTATGTTATTATTAGAAACATTATTATTAGCAGTTTTCATGGTATTAGATATTTTACTTTTTTATGTGTTCTTTGAAAGTATTTTACCTCCTTTATTTTTATTAATAGGACTATTTGGGTCTAGTGATAAAGTAAGAGCTAGTTTTTACTTTTTTCTTTATACATTATTAGGATCTTTATTTTTATTACTATCTATACTAACTATTAATTCTATTATGGGTACTACAGACTATGATCTACTATATAAAAATAATTTTAAATATTTAACACAATTATTTTTATTTTACGGTATATTTATAGCTTTTGCTGTTAAAACACCTACTATATTTTTAAACACTTGACTTTTAAAAGCTCATGTTGAATCACCTTTAGGAGGTAGTATTGTTCTAGCTGGTATAGTACTTAAATTGAGCCTTTACGGAATATTTAGATTAATTTTACCTTTATTACCTAAAGCTTCTATAAATTACACATATATAGTTTATGTAATAGGAGTAATTACTATTATATATGCCAGTATAAGTACATTAAGAACTATAGATCTTAAGGAACTTATTGCATATAGCTCTGTTAGTCATGCAGCTGTATACTTATTAGGTGTGTTTAGTAATACAGTACAAGGAATAGAAGGTGGTATTACTTTAGGATTAGCACATGGATTTGTTTCTTCTGGTTTGTTTATATGTGCGGGAGGTGTATTATATGATAGATCACATACAAGATTAATTTCTTTTTATAAAGGTGTGACTCAAATAATGCCTTTATTTTCAATATTATTTTTTATACTTTGTTTAGGAAATGCTGGTACTCCTTTAACATTGAATTTTATAGGTGAATTTATGTGTCTTTATGGTACTTTTGTAAGATTACCTTTATTAGGTGTTTTTGCTAGTTCTTCTATAGTATTTTCTGCTGCTTATACCATATTTATGTTTAATAGAATATCTTTTGCAGGTTCATTTTCTAAATTTTTTATAGTTAATATACCAGATTTAAAAAAAAGAGAATTTATTATATTATTAACATTAGTAGTAATAACTGTATTATTTGGTATATATCCTGAACCGATATTAAGTGGACTACATTATAGTGTTTCTACATTAATATATAGTTCTGTTGTAAGATAAATAAGTAACTAAATAAAGTAAGATGAATAAGTATATAAATAAATTAAGTAAAAAAGTAAAAAAGTAAAAAAAAATAAATATGCAACTAAATAACAAGATATGTAATATATATTTATTTTTTAAATATAAAACATATAATATATATAACTTATTTTTATAAATATATAAAATAAATTGTATAAGTTATATTAATTATTTAATTTTTAAATACCTTTTTTGTAATTATAATGAATTCTTTTACTAAAAAAAGTAATGATCTTTAGGTATTCTACTATACAAACAAGTCCCATATGTTTAAATGAAAAAATTTTTGAAACAATAAGCCCTCTTGATCAATTTGAAATAAGAGATTTAATTAGTTTAGATGCACCTATTATGGGTAATATTCATATATCTTTAACTAATATAGGTTTATATTTAATATTGGCAGCGTTATTAGCATTAAATCTTAATATTTTAGCTTCATATTTTAATAGAATTGTATCTAACAAATGATCAATCTTTCAAGAATCTTTATATGCAACAATACATGGTATAGTTATAAGTCAAATTAATGATAAAAAAGGGCAAATTTATTTTCCTTTTATCTATGCTTTGTTTATATTTATTTTAATAAATAATTTAATAGGTATGATTCCATACAGTTTTGCTCCTACTTCTCATTTTATATTGACATTTTCACTTAGTTTTACTATAGTGTTAGGTGCAACAATTATAGGATTTCAAAATCATGGTTTAGAATTCTTTTCTTTATTTGTACCGGCTGGTTGTCCGTTAGCTCTATTACCATTCTTAGTTTTAATAGAATTTATTTCTTATTTAGCTAGAAATGTTTCTTTAGGATTAAGATTAGCAGCTAATATATTATCTGGTCACATGCTTTTAAATATTTTAAGTGGTTTTACATACAAGATTATGACTTCTGGAGTAATATTTTTTGTTTTAGGTATATTACCTTTATTATTCATAATTGCATTTTCAGGTTTAGAAGTAGGTATTGCATTTATACAAGCTCAAGTTTTTGTTGTGTTATCTTGTTCATATATTAAAGATGCATTAGATTTACATTAGAAATAAGGTGCGGGGTTTATTTTATTATTAACTTCTACTTTTTTTTATAACTATACTAAATAAAAAAGAAGATATTAAAAAAATACATAACATATAATTATTTAAAATAAAAAGATAAATAAAAATTAACAACTTAAATAAAATAAACATAAATCAAGAATTTTTAAGTAAGTATATAAAAATTAAAAATTATTAAAGCAAAAAAAAATAATTACTTTAAAAATAATAGTTTAAAAGAAGTAAAAAATCCTATTTATCTATCGATTAACAATAGTCAATTTTGTTAGTAATTTTGTTAGTCGGTATATGAATAGGGTTAACAAAAGTCGATAATTCTATTTTGTTAGTCGGTAGGTTCGACAGAAAGAGGTAAAATATCCTTAGTTAAAATAGATAATCCTTTACATTAAAGCTTATGATATACCCGTATGTATTACAAGAAAATTTATTAAATGGGCTTGGACATTTTTCTGTGTATTTTTGTATTTTATTACTTATTTTTTATAGTATGAGTTTAATCTTATTGTTTGTAGGTTTGAGTATTAATTTTTTGATGATCATATCACCAAGAATTAATTTAGGTATTTTTAAACTGAAAATGATTCAAATTAAACTCTCTAAGCTTATATTAGCAAAGAAAATTTTTATAATATTATTTCTAATTGTAATTTTATTTAGTTTAGTCTATTTGGCTCATGAACTATGTAATATAGTTTATAGCATACCCATAGGTAGTTTACCTAACCCACAAGATCCAATTGCACGTTTAGAAATTGTGGGTGAATGTACTCACGGAGAGGGGACTTGATGGCAAATTTGTATAGGTGATATGTATGATCTAGAATCACAATGTGATTTTGGTAATCACTCTTTAATTAGCTTTGTAGGTCAACCTTTCTATTATTGTCCTGTATGTACTGCTAAAGTATGTGCGCATGATTTTACTGGTTAAGTTACCTATAAAAATAGTTATTTTACTATGTATATAATTTGTTTAGAACTAAACTTTAAAAAAGAGATAATATCTAATAATTCTTTAAAACAAAAGATAAAAAAATAAATTAAAATAAGTAAAAAAAAATAATAGCTTGAATAGGGTTAACATAAGTTAGGATATTAGATTGAAAAAAGTATAATATCTTTAATGTAAAGAGATAATAAATTTAAATCAAATATATGCAGCCCTGTATACAACTATTAAAGGAGACTTTTTCAAATGGATTTGAGCACTTTTCTGTGGACTTTTGTTTTTTGTTTTCTATTTTCTGCGGTATATTTGTAATTATCAGTAAAAATCCTATTGTTTCTGTTTTATTTTTAATAGGTTTATTTGTAAGTATTTCTGTTTATTTAATGTTATTAGGTTTAAATTTTATAGGTTTGTCTTATCTTTTAGTTTATGTAGGTGCAGTCTCTATTTTATTTCTTTTTATTTTAATGTTAATAAATGTTAGAATATCGGAATTGCTTAGCGATACTAGCAATAGTATACCTTTAGCCATTTTAATTGGTATACTCTTTAATTATACTTTAGATTATGCACTGCCTTATAATATTAGTAGTGAAAAAAGTAACAATGAAAAGGTAGATTTTGATTTGTCAGAAAAAATATTAAATACTAGTTTATTTTTTAATAAAGATATAAACTATATACAACCTAGATATGTAACATCTTCATTATGAGACGGAAATATATCTGAAAGTTCACATATAACTAGCATAGGTAACATAATGTACACCAGTTATTCTATATGGTTAATTATAACATCTATAATATTATTACTTGCTATGGTAGGTGCTATTGTAATTACAATAAAAGAAAGATCCTAGTTTTAGATTATATTTGTAATTAGAATTAAAAAATTTATGTGATTTACATTATAAGTATGGTGATGGTAAAGTAACCTTACCTTTTTATACAAGATATAATAAATAAAAGACTGTATAAATATATATATTTTGTGATATAAATTTGTATTATGATATATATCATAGGAAAGTCCGGTGCTTTTTACATAAACTTTATTTAGAAAAAACAATTTACTTAATTTATTTAGCATAAATTAAGTAAAGGTTACAAATAGAGGGGGTATAAACCTTGGTCTTTAAAAGAAAATTTTAATTATATAACTAAAAATTTATTTTTAAAAATATAATTGTGAGATATAAAGCCTTTATTAAGCTTTTTTTAAGTTCAATATGCAATTAACAGGAACCGGCTTAATAATATCCAAAAAAAGAAAAAAAATAAATACAAATATAAAAATATTAAATTAAAAATCATTTACATAAAGTAGTTATAAATCCTATATTTTTATATAAAAGTTTTTACCTTACAAAAGTAATTTATTTAAAAACTTTTAACTAAAATGCCTCAATTAGTACCATTTTATTTTATTAATCAAGTAACATTTACTTTTATTTTACTTTCTATAATGATATATGTATTTTCAAAATATATATTACCTAGATTTGTTCGTTTATTTTTAACAAGAATTTTTATAAGTAAATTATAATATATAAGATTTACTTATAAAAAAAGTAAATAGAACAATATAAAAATAACTTTTTAAATATTAATATAAATATGTATAAAATATACACATTTCTTTATTTTTTTTTTTATGAATTTATCACTAACACTTTTTCTAATAGGTATATTAGGTTTTGTTTTAAATAGAAAAAATATAATTTTAATGCTTATCTCGATAGAAATAATGTTATTATCTATAACATTTTTAATTTTAATAGCATCATTTAGTTTCGATGATATTTTGGGGCAAACATATGCTATATATATAATAGCCATAGCAGGAGCTGAATCAGCTATAGGATTAGGTATATTAGTAGCATTTTATAGATTAAGAGGAAGTATTTCAATTGATTTTAAATAATGTATTTATCTTTAATAATTTTACCTTTATTAGGTTCAATAATTTCCGGGTTTTTTGGTAGAAAAGTCGGAGTTTCAGGAGCACAACTGATAACTTGTAGTTCTGTAGTAATAACTACTTTATTAGCTAGCATAATATTTTTTGAAGTAGGTTTAAATAATATTTCTGTTTCAATACAACTTTTTAAATGAATAGATTCAGAATCACTTAATGTATCATGAGGTTTTCATTTTGATTCTTTAACCGTTTCAATGTTAATACCTGTTTTAATTGTTTCTTCTTTGGTGCATATTTATTCTATAGGTTATATGAGCCATGATCCCCATAACCAAAGATTTTTTAGTTATCTAAGTTTATTTACTTTTATGATGATCATTTTAGTAACAGCAAATAATTTTTTATTAATGTTTGTAGGATGAGAAGGTGTAGGTGTTTGTTCATATCTTTTAGTTAATTTTTGATATACTAGAATAGCAGCAAATCAAAGTTCTCTATCTGCTTTTTTAACAAATAGAGTAGGTGACTGTTTTTTAACTATAGGTATGTTTGCTTTATTATGATCTTTTGGTAATATAGATTATTCTACAGTTTTTTCAATAGCTCCTTATATAAGTGAAAATGTTGTTACTATTATAGGTATATGTTTATTAATAGGTGCTATGGCTAAAAGCTCTCAAATAGGTCTTCATGTTTGATTACCTATGGCTATGGAAGGTCCTACACCTGTTTCTGCATTAATACATGCTGCCACTATGGTTACTGCAGGTGTATATCTATTAATGCGTTCATCTCCTTTAATAGAATATAGTTCAACAGTGTTATTATTATGTTTATGAATAGGAGCAATAACAACAGTATTTAGTTCTCTAATAGGATTATTTCAACAAGATATAAAAAAAGTTATAGCTTATTCAACTATGAGTCAGTTAGGTATGATGGTTATAGCTGTTGGTTTATCTTCTTATAATGTAGCTTTATTCCATTTAGTAAATCACGCTTTTTATAAAGGACTTCTTTTCTTGGGTGCTGGAGCTGTAATACATGCTGTAGCAGATAATCAAGATTTTAGAAGATATGGTGGATTAAGACCTTTCTTACCTTTAACTTACTCAGTTATGCTAATAGCAAGTCTTAGTTTAGTTGCTTTTCCATTTATGACAGGTTTTTATTCAAAAGATTTCATTCTTGAATCTGCATATGGACAATTTTATTTTTCTAGTACAGTTGTATATTTTATAGCTACAATAGGTGCGATGTTTACTACACTATATTCAGTTAAAGTTTTATATTTAACATTTTTAACTAACCCTAATGGTCCGTTAATAAATTATAAAAAAGCTCATGAAGGCGATATATTTATGAGCTTACCTTTAATTATTTTAGCTATTTTTTCTATTTTCTTTGGTTATATAACTAAAGACATATTTATAGGACTAGGTTCAGGATTTTTTTCGGATAATAGTTTATTTATTCATCCTTCACATGAAATAATGTTAGATACTGAATTTGCTGTTCCTACTTTATTTAAGTTATTACCTTTATTTTTCACTATTTTTCTAAGCACAATATCTATTATATTATCTGAATTTTTACCTAATAGGTTAATACAATTTAAATTTTCTAGACTAGGATATAATATATTTAGTTTCTTTAATCAAAGATTTTTAATTGAACTTTTCTACAATAAATATATTACAGAATTAGTTTTAAGATTAGGAGGTCAAACTACTAAGGTTTTAGATAAAGGTTCTGTTGAATTTTTAGGTCCCTATGGTTTAGAAAAAGGATTAACTTTTTTAAGTAAAAAGATTGCTAGTCTTGACACTGGTGTAATTACATCTTATGCTTTATTTATTTTAATAGGTTTAATTCTTTATATTTTAATGCCATACATGTCTATTATAGATAATAGTCTACTTATTCTAATATTATTTGGTTTATTAAATATAATAAGATAGTTTTTACACGTTTATCTCATTAAATTCATAATTTGGTAATGGCTTAAAACTATTATAATTTAAATTTAAATTAGAATAAAAAATCGTAATATTTGCTTTATATTATAATAAATATATAATTAATGTTAGAGTTATATATTTTTATGGAAAATTAATTATTAGAATTTATATGGAAAATAAAACAAATTATATTTTCCTTAATATACTTACTAATTTATTTTTAATTGAATATATACGTATAATATAGTTATATTTATATTCAAAAAGACTTTTTTTTTGAATAAAAAAATGTTAATTTATTAATTGCTTTCTAAGCTTATATGTAAAAAAAATAAAGAAAAATTAGTATATTTTATATAAAATATATTATATTCTTATAAGATCTTCAGTTAAAAATAAATATTATATATTTGATATGAATATTAAATAAAAAAATAAACCAAACAAATAAAAACAAAATAAACAAAATAAAAATAAGAAAATGTTTAATTTATTAGATAAAAAAGTCAAGAATAATACAAACAATCATGATTTAAAGAATTTTTATAACTTATCAGTTTTACAATCTATACATAATAGTAATACTAAAAAAGATTTGGGTACAATTAGACATTATCCTTCTGCAAATCAAGAATGAAATAATAGTATATATTCATATGACGCAAATTATATAAAAAACTTACCTGTAATTAGTGAATCTGTGGATAAATTAATAAAAGCTTATTTTTATTTAAATCCTAAACATAATATATTTCAAAACGTATCTACAGGTAAAAAAAAATCTAGAAGGTCACGTATGAGATTAAAACGTTTATCTACAAAAAGAATATTTGTAAGTAAACCAGAAATGAAACATACTAATGATAAAGTTATTATTACTATATTTACTCATAATAGACCTAAAAGAATTTTTATGCAAAAATTAAAAAAAATAAAAATAAAAGATTTATTTTTTAAAAAAGATATGTCAACTATTTTATCTAAAAGATGAAAAAGTAATAGTTTAATTTCTAAGTTAAAAAAATGCCATAGGGTATTATTAAATATAAAAAAAGAAAAAAAATTTTTTTTTAAAAAACTTCATTGAAAATATGATAATTACAATATATATGAAAAAGAACAATATAAAAATATATTTTTAAAATTATTTAAAAAAGAAATTTTATCTTTATACAATATTCAAATTATATCATTATTAAATTATAGATTTAAAAATTTCTTTTTACTTGGATTAAAAGACTTAATCGGTAAAATGTTAAAAAAAAAAGTACAACTAAATATAGTTAATTTAAAATATTTACATTTAAATAGTGATATTTTCACACAAGCTATAGCTGTTAAAATAAGAAATAGAAAAAACAGATTATTAAAAGTTATGAAAAAATCATTAAATTTAGTTAAACTATCTAAATTTAATAAATATTCTGTATTTGAAAATTTTTTAACTAAACCTGATTGAAATAAATTTGAAACTTTAAATTTAAATTTTTATATTTCTAAAATAATGGGTATAGATCTTAAAAAGGATCTATTACATAAACATGTTTTACCTGGACATGTTTTAGGTAAAGATCCCTTAAATAATTTTATTTTGAAAATATATTCTAAAAAAAATAAACTTTTAGCTGTACCAAATTGAGTAGAAATAAATGATTTAATTAAAAATGTTTTAATTTCTCTTAAATATAAAACAGTTAGTGGTGTAAGACTAGAAGCTGCAGGTAGACTAACTAAACGTTTAACTGCTTCTAGATCTATATTTAAAGTTAAGTATAAAGGTAGTTTAAAAAATATAGATTCCTCATATAAAAATATAAAATCAGTTTTATTAAAAGGTTATGAAAAGCCTAATATAGAATATACAATAATAAACTCTAAAACACGTAATGGTTCGTTTGGTTTAAAAGGTTGAATAAGTAGTTATTAATAATTAAAATTTAACTTATATAGTTTTAACTAACCTTACAAGTTTATATTTTATATAAAAATTTATTTGATCGTATTACAAGTTAACTTTTTGTTTTACTATTCTTTTATTATGAGGTATAACCTTTTTATATTGTTTTTACTTTTATATTATTTTTATGTATATATTATTTTTTGTATATGTATTATTTGTAATATGTTTTTGCAATTTATACAATTATTATAGCAATATAAAATATATTGTATATATTATATACTTATTATATTAATACAATATATTTTGTAATATAGTAATAAATAGATTATAAATGTTTAATACAAATTTTTTAAATTTTTATAATAAATATATTATATACGTTTTTCTATAAAAATTTTTAATTATACTAATAAAGAAGTCATATATAATTTTTATATAATTATTTTATTCTATAAATAATATTTTTTAAAATATGGTTAAGTTTATAAAACTTTGTATTAAATAACGTCTACATTATATTTAAGTCTAATTTTTTATCTTTTGTGGTATATTTAGATTAAATTTTGTTTTTCATCCTATTTTTATATTTAAAAAGATTTTAAATATATTTATAACTATATATAAACAATATTAGTTTTTTATACATACGGTTTATTATATTAGGAGTAATTTTTATATATTTTTTTTATAGGAAATTAAAAAAAAATTTTTAAAAAAAAAGTATTAGATAAAAATAAACTAACTAACTAACTAACTAACTAACTAACTAACTAACTAACTAACTAATGTTAATTACATTTATAAAAAATGTAAAAATAAATTCATTAAAAAATATAATTATTTATGGATAAATCTTTATTTGCTAGATATTATGTAATCATATAAAAACTTAAATAAATTATACTAAATTTAAATATTAAATAAATACAAGAAAAGGAAATGAGCTAAATGGGTACAGCAACCGTTTTACACACGGTAGGTTAGGTGTTCGAATCACCTATTTCTTATTTGTTATTATTAAGTTTAATGTTATTACTATTATCTAATGCCGTTACTACTAGACGAGATAAATCCATTTTATATTCAAGAATTGCTTTAATTATTTTATTTTATACAACTTTTATAGCTTATACTTTTTATTATACAATACCTTTAAGTAATGGTATTGGTTTATTTGGAGGATTATTTCATGTTACATCTACTACTCAAACTTTTCATATCTTTGTTTTTTTAATTAGTTTTATGATTTTAACACTGACTAGCTTTTACCCTAGAAAAGTTTGAACTAGAAAATATTCATCTTTAAATAAAATTTTTTTTTTTAAATTAGAATATTACAGAACTAAAATCATAAATAAAATGGGAGAACAATTTAGAATTATTGAATATCCTTTAATTATTTTATTTATTATAACAGGTGCCATATTTTTAATGAGTACTAGTGATTTAGTTTCCATATTTTTATCTATAGAATTACAAAGTTATGGTTTATATTTATTATCTACTATATATAGAAATTCCGAGTTAGCTACATCAGGAGGTCTAACTTATTTTTTATTAGGAGGTTTATCTTCATGTTTTATACTTTTAGGAGCAAGTCTGCTTTATGCTAATTCTGGTACAACTAATCTGGATGGATTATATATAATAACTAGTATTTCTGATATAGAAGGTGATAGTTTGGATATTATGAATATGTTATACTGATATAAACCTTATTATATCCATTTTTCATTATTAATATTATCTGTAGGATTTCTATTTAAAGTAAGTGCAGCACCTTTTCACTTCTGATCTCCCGATGTTTATGACATGATACCAACAATAGTTACAACTTTTGTGGCTATTATTTCTAAAATATCTATCTTTATATTTTTCTTAGAATTAGTACATTATACGGATAAGTTTTTATTTGCATTTAACTTTACATGAAAATCTAGTTTATTAGTTAGTTCCTTATTGTCTTTAATTATTGGTACAGTAGTAGGTTTAACTCAATTTAGAATAAAAAGATTATATGCTTATAGTACAATTTCCCATGTAGGTTTTATTTTATTAGCTTTAAGTATAAATAGTATAGAATCAATACAAGCGTTTATTTTTTATATAATGCAATATTCTATAACAAATTTAAATGCATTTATTTTATTGTTAAGTATAGGATATTCTTACTATTATTATGTTAGTGAAGAAAAAGAAAGTAATAAGTTATTAGATAAAAATAACTCTCCTATACAATTAATTAGTCAATTAAAAGGATATTTTTATCTAAATCCCATTTTAGCATTAAGTTTAGCTATAACATTATTTTCTTTTGTGGGAGTACCACCTTTAATAGGTTTTTTTGCTAAACAAATGGTATTAAGTGCAGCACTAGATAATGGTTATATTTTTATGGCTTTAATTGCAATATTAACTAGTGTTATTAGTGCGGTATATTATTTAGTTGTTATTAAACAAATATTTTTTGATAAAAGTGAATATAAAGTAAATTCTGAAATAAAAGATATTTCAGTTAACGGAATTATATACAAAAACAATCAATTAACAATAGAAACAGTAAATTTAAAATTTTCTAATGTTGTATTATCTTCTTCTTTATCTATTCTAATCTCTGTATTGACATTAGTAATATTATTCTTTATATTTATTCCTAAAGAATCTATAAGTATGGCGAATATATTAGCATTAATAATCTTTAATCCATAAATGTCTAGTACAACTTTTTTTTTTTTATTTATACCTTTATTGGCTATTATATTATTAGCTGTAAATTTAATTTTTGCTCCTCATAATCCTTATCAAGAAAAAGATAGTGCATTTGAATGTGGATTTCATTCTTTTTTGGGACAAAATAGAACTCAATTTAGTATTTCTTTTTTTATTTTTGCATTGCTTTTTCTTTTGTTTGATTTAGAAATTCTTTTGGTATACCCTTATATAGTAAGTGCTTATATAAATGGAGTATATGGTTTAATTTTTATGCTAATATTTTTTATTTTACTAACACTAGGATTTGCATTTGAATTAGGAAAAAATGCTTTAAAAATAGATAGTAGACAAAGTTTTACTGTTAGTAAAAAACTAAGTTGAAATATAACAGCAAGTTTTAATTAATGTTTTTATAAAAACATTTATTGTTTTTAACACAATGTTTATTAAAGTAAGTTTTGATAAGATTAATTTGTTATATATATAAATTAAATATCTTTACAATTTATAAGTTAAAAACTAAAAATGGTATAATATATTTATAAGTAATTACTTTTAGTATTCTTATAAATAATTTTATTTAAAATACTAAACAATTAAGGTATTTAACGTATATATACTTTAATTGCTTATTTATAGCTATTAAGGTATATACATACTACACTTATATCGTATATTTTGAGATATTAAACCTGTACCCTTTTGCAGTTAAGATAGTTTTGTATAGATCTAGTAACGGGCGAATAAGAATAGAATTAATTAAATTTTACAGAGTTGTTGGATAAAAAAAATAAATGATATTTATATATCAATTAATGAAAAAGAAAATATAAAACCTCAAATTAATTCAACTTATAAACTTAAAAATTTAATTAATTCGGAGATCTCTCTTTGAACAGAACGGTGATTTTTATCTTCCAATGCAAAAGATATTGGAACATTATATTTAATTTTTGCATTATTTTCAGGATTAGTTGGTACAGCTTTTTCCGTATTAATTAGATTAGAATTATCTGGTCCCGGTGTACAATATATATCTGATTATCAATTATATAATAGTATAATTACTGCACATGCTATTGTGATGATATTTTTTATGGTTATGCCTGCTATGATAGGAGGGTTTGGTAATTTCTTATTACCTTTATTAATAGGTGGTCCAGACATGGCATTTCCTAGACTTAATAATATATCATTTTGACTACTTCCTCCTAGTTTAATATTGTTTTTATTTGCTAGTGGAATTGAAAATGGAGCAGGTACAGGTTGAACTCTATATCCTCCATTATCTGGTATACAAAGCCACAGTGGGCCTAGTGTAGATTTAGCTATATTTGCTTTACATCTATCAGGTATAAGTAGTTTACTTGGTGCTATTAATTTTATTACAACTATATTAAATATGAGAAGCCCTGGTATAAGATTACATAAATTAGCTTTATTTGGTTGAGCTGTAATAGTAACTGCCGTTTTACTTTTATTATCTTTACCTGTTTTAGCTGGAGCAATTACTATGGTATTAACAGACAGAAACTTTAATACATCTTTCTTTGAAGCAGCAGGTGGAGGTGATCCTATTTTATACCAACATCTTTTCTGATTCTTTGGTCATCCAGAAGTTTATATATTAATTATACCTGGATTTGGTGTTATTAGTACTACTATATCAGCTAGCTCTAACAAAAGCGTATTTGGATATTTAGGTATGGTTTATGCTATGATGTCTATAGGAGTATTAGGATTTGTAGTTTGAAGCCATCACATGTATACAGTAGGATTAGATGTTGATACAAGAGCTTATTTTACTGCTGCAACATTAATAATCGCGGTACCTACTGGTATTAAAATATTCAGTTGATTAGCCACTTGTTATGGTGGTTCTTTACATTTAACACCTTCAATGTTATTTGCATTAGGTTTTGTGTTTATGTTTACAATTGGTGGATTAAGTGGTGTTGTTTTAGCAAATGCCTCATTAGATATTGCTTTCCATGATACTTATTATGTGGTAGCTCATTTCCACTACGTTTTAAGTATGGGTGCAGTATTTGCATTATTTAGTGCATGATATTACTGAATACCTAAAATATTAGGTTTAGATTATAATTTAATGTTAGGTAAAGTTCATTTCTGAACATTATTTATAGGTGTTAATGTTACATTCTTTCCACAACATTTTTTAGGTTTACAAGGTATGCCTAGAAGAATTAGTGATTACGCAGACGCATATGCTGGGTGAAATTTAGTTAGTAGTTTTGGATCTGAAATATCTGTAGTAGCTACTTTAATATTTTTATATATGTTATATAAACAATTAGTAGAAGGTAAAGCTGTATCAAGATACCCTTGAAAAGTTTCTGAATTTTACACTGATTTATTACAAAGTTTATTAAGTAGATCTTATAGTAGTCTGGAATGATGTTTAAATAGTCCACCTAAACCTCATGCATTTGTAAGTTTACCTCTTCAAAGTAGTATAGT
>JAKLMZ010000078.1:0-16576 GCA_022813185.1 Floridaphiala radiotolerans | reverse complement strand
ACATGACTAAGTGGCGACAAATACTTGACCCACCAAGTCGGATTCTCCGACAGTCTAGACGGCTGATTCTGCAACATGATTGCATATGATCGTCGTCAACCAGCTATCGTGAGGCAACAAAGGGTCCAGTAAGATATTTCCTTCCTCAAACCTATCATTTAGACCGGTAGGTCGGCCGCTTTCCCTCCAATCAGGCCCTTCCTCTCCTCAGGGCTTTGTCCAATGCTTGATTCTCTCGGTCATGATAAGTCAGACTTTTCATCATATCCGCAAAATTCCATGGGTTTGAGGTTACGACGGGCAGCGTCATGACATGAGGATTTACGATACTATGCAAGTTCGTCATGCTGTCATAGCTGTCGTGAGAGCTAGTGCATGTATATATTGCGATTCCTTCTTGACACCAACCCTCTACTTCACTCCACAGCATCACACAGCCTCCAAAAGCGGATAGCCAACTGCATTTCATACCAAGACACTACCAACCACGCTTAACCGCTCAACAAAGACCAACTCAACCCACAAGATGTTTTTCGACTTCGCCGGCCGTCCCGTTGTCCGTGGCTCCTGGGTTCGCCCAGCCCTTGGTGTCAACCAAATCATGCAATGGGCTTCCTCCGTCATCGTCCTCGGTATCACCGCCTACTTCATCAATGGCTTCACCAGGGGCCAGCATCTCATCTACGAGATCACCATCGTAAGCTTCCCCCTCCCAAGAAACTCTCTATAACCAGATGACTAACGCTTCGAAGGCCTCTTTGAACGTCTTCTTCTACCTCCCCGCCCTCGCCCTACCGTGGATGAAGTGGTACAAGGGTTACATGATGCCCCTTGGCTGCATGTTCTCGTACCTGTACGTCCCTTCCCCTTCTACCTCCTCTTTTCCCCCTCCACTCTTCCTCCCCACTCATTTCCCCTCCCCCAAGCATAAGCTAACATCACCACAGCTGGCTCACCGCCTTCATCTTCACCGCCCAAGACTACAACCAACACTCCTGCTCCGCCAACTCGCCCCCCGACACGGCCCAGTGCTCCAAGAAGAAGGCCCTCGAGTCATTCGTTTTCCTGACTTTCTTCTTCACCTTGACTGGTGTGGCGCTGGAGTTTTTGGTTTGGGATGCTAACCGTTGGAGCGGTGAGAAGACGGTGGAAAAGGGGGCGGAGGGGAAAGAGGTGGGGAGGGCGAGTGATGAGACGCAGGTTTAAGCCTTTTTTGGTCCTTGAAGAGAGGGAAGAGGGATGGGTGGGATGAGTGGGATGGGGTGTGTAAGTGCTAAGGAGGAAGAGGAGGAAGTTTAGGTTTTGTGCGATGTGGCGGGAGTGCTTCAGGATACCCGGTCGCAGCGTTCTGCATTGGCGTGGTTTAGCAGGGTGTTGTGCGAATACGTAATGACGGATGGCGATAGAAGATTCTCCGGACTATTCGAAGGAGAGCTCGAGGTAGATGTAATGTTTAATAGCTATAATTCATAATGAGTCGCTCGCTACTGCCTTAACCTTCCGGTTCATCCTTAGACTCTTACGCTCTGCATTCCCGGACCGTGCCACCTCAAGCTCGTGCACACAACTAGGAACAGTAACGTTTGAATGAGAAAATCTTGGCTTGGGTTACTCAAGGAGATCAATGTCAAGCCATTCCAGAGACCAAATTCGCATGCGCAGCAAACTACCATAGATGGATGTTAACGAGCGTGAGCTCCATTACTCTTCCCTAGTTACATACGAAATATGCCAGAGCACTATGTTGGATAGCACCTGACAGAAAGGAGTGACTAACACAAAACAAAAACCCTTCACTCTGCATCCCCTCTCCAACACATCCACCATCAACACTAGATTCTCCGATCTAGCTATTCCCTGGAGTGAAACAGTCTAAGAGCCACTGCAAGTAACCTCAACAGCCCTAGCCGGAACCCCTCCGCCAAAGCCAACGCACCCACCAACAGGCGCACCGGTGCCGCGGTCGTTGACAAGGATGAAGTTGCCGCGGGGGCTGCAATTAGCAGTGTTGTAGAAAGTGACTATCACACATCAGCACCGTTCAGCTTCCCCCATCCAGTCTAACCTTCACCTCCATCTGATCCCTCTAATACAACCGACAGAGGAAGGACATCAACGTACGCTGGCACAGATTCAACAAACTCGTAACCTTCGCCCCCTGGGTGTTAACCCCAGCCGGCACCTGCACGCAAGTATCCTCCGCAGTAACGGTGAAGTTCCGGAAGTCCGGACCAGGAGGAGTAGGGCAGCTGTTGGTGGGGTAGAAGTCGATTGTGGCGAGGGAGAAGGGGGTTTGGCGCTCTGCCAGGGCGGCGGGCTCGGCGACTGGGATTGCCTGGACTTGGATGCCGGCGAGGGCGAGGGCTAGGGTGAGGAAGGTGGTGGAATGCATTTTGGTTGTTGTTGGAGGGGGGAGCTGGAAGCTTGGGTTTGTTGGGTTGTTTGGATGACTGTGTGGATGGAGGGGATGTTGTGCTTGCTGGAGAACTGAACTTGACTGGGCATTTGAGGCCTTTTATAGACACTGAGGCACAGGAGTTGTTGATGAATCGGATGTGTATGGCATCGCTGACCGTCAGAACGAGATGGACCTTGTACGCATTATTCTGTAGTTGATGCCATGCTATTCGCTGCCTCGTCTGAAGATGTGATGGGTGATCCTTCGGGAAGCACAGAGCCTCGACTTCCATCGTATGTGTCATGGAGGATCTCCCCGACAAATACCTCAGAGGAACGATAAGCTGATTTGATCCTGATGACCATTGATATTGCCCATAGACATCACCGTTCGTCCATGGCGCTGAAGAAGAAGATCCTATACTAAAAGAATGAAGGCAGTAAGAAGATGAAGCACGAAGTGTGGTTGTACAAAGGGTAAGTGTCAGCTTATGAGCCGATATCGTGGTGACTCAGCCAGATGTATGTGACTATTAGGACTATCTGCAGATGCAAAACCGTGAGAATCTGCAGCAGTTCGGTAACGAATACAGATATGATGGACATACTACTGTAGCCGTCAAAGGGTGTAGGAATACGAAACGGGCCATGCGGCTTTGAATGTCTGGGACCTTACGCACTCACTGAGAGTAGGACTCAATTGGGCCGTATAGGCTGGGGCGGTAGAGATTAGACGACGCAGCCAATGAATTGAACTAAGCTGCAATACAGGCCCTTTAGAACGGTTGCAGGGAAGTGTTTCGTCCTTTGAAAGTACCCGAGCCGAGCATAAGGGTTACAACTCATGGCGTGGCTTTGTAGACGATGTTGCTTGCTTCCGGATCGATTGCCGTTCGGCATGGCGGTCAGCTTCAAGCAGCTGGTCCGCACATGTTTTCTGGCAGACGCTATTTGAAGAGTATGCTTGTGGCATCTGACATGCACGGCATGACGGTTCGTAGTGGAGTGGGGCTGCTCACCTTGGAGACGGAGCCATGCCTACTGATTCTTGGAGATGCGGAGAGGAACGGGTCTATATACACACAGAATGTGTCGAATCATAGGAAAAAGCGCGAGGCTACTCCTTCAATTGATCTATGACTTTCCCAAGGAAGCGGCGTGCGGCCAATCGACTTACTGAAGCGATAACGGACGCGGTTCCTCAAGGAACAAAACGACGGTAATCTAAGAAATGACTCATGAGCAACTGAACGCCGCACGCAATGCGGTCTGGGCGGTGAGATCTTCGGGCCTTCCCACTGGCCCAGGAACCAAGGGAAGAAGCAAGTAGAAGCGGTCATCATGCCGCTTAGGTAACGGAAACTGGATGGAGAAAGGCGGCTCGTGCGAGAGAACTTTGTAAGACAAACGTAGTGGAGTGTAAGAAAACATCAGAGAGGGCCAGTAGTAATGGAAGCAGCAGATCGAATCGCTCATTGAAAAGCTTACATGACGGCAGAGCCAGCCGTGACTGACGTCTCCAGCTGACCGGTGATGCTTTCTGGCTTGAGAACCCCTGCTTCCAGAGGTGACAGAAGAAGGCAATAGAGCGTAGTCAGGGCGTGCCTCGAGCTTGTAGTCGTTTCGCTTTGACCCACAATACCTCAATCCGATCCCTTCGGACACTGATAGGTTCGTGTCAGCCCTACACAGATTGAAGCACCTATGCTGCGGGACATGGACAGGAAACGTAAGGCATAGTCTCCCCGTTACACATGAAATAAGCTTATACCCCCTTGAGCTCCGTCCCCTGCCGCAATGTCGTACATACGGGATGTCATTGCTCCTCAAAGTAAGCCTGGAGGCGAAGTAAGCGGAACCCGGGCCTCTGTACAGACGGCCGATTCCGTACCGGAGACTTCAGCAATCCGATTCTTGGTTCTTAGAACGAACAGCGGAGAGATCGAGATGGATTTGCGCAAGGTCTGGAGGAGCTTTTACTAGAATGGAGGCGGGCTAACGTTGTCTCTATGGGGTAGAGAGTTAAGATCGGGATGCGGGACGCATCAAGAACGTGGTTAGACGCACGTGACCTGAAAGCTCAACGCATCCACTTTGCTTTGCTTATTTTACAAAGTCACATTTGAATCGGTTTAATCTGACTTGAGCGATGAAGCGGCCATATTCAAAGGTGCTTGCACTAGAGGACGTTCAGAGACAACTTTCACTTCGTGCGTGTGATGACGACGCATCCAGGTTGATAAGCATAGCAGTTCTAAGGTAAAACCTTGGAACTGAGCAGTTTGATGTATCGAATTCATAACAGCAATTTTGGGGTATCTAAAAACAAACGCTGACGCTGAAACACTTCTTGGTCCTGCATGAACACCAACAGAAACTCCAGACCGGTATAGTTACACACAGTAACCGGCGGCCCACAGCAGGAGTATCTTACAATGACGCCTTATATTACTGCGTTAGTGCGGGCGACTAGCTTGCAAACGCAGCAGCGACTACAATGCACAGGACCGTTGTAATGACTTCTTGAGGCTCCCTCCTGATCGCATTGGAACTTGGCGTACTGGAACCAGCAGCGACATAGACACCGGTAGCAGCACTGCTGGTGGTACTGCTCCCATCCTTTGAGGATTCCTGAGATGAAGCTGAAGAGCTAGAGCTTGGAGGGTTGCCTGGCGTTCCAGCCTTGATAGAACTCGAGGGAGCCTTGTAGTCCCTCTCGTTCGCATACCAGACCCCTCCAATGACCACACCTTCACCTCTAATGATAGCGCCGAACTGATTCTGGGTACATGTCTGTAAAACATCACGAACCCAGCAGACCGGATCTTCCGAATCAGATGCCTTGTTGGCGTGCGTTGAGTTTGCCGGCCCGGTGGTATTATAGTTCGTGAGATTGACCGTTTCGCCCCTTGCAATGGACGTGCCTTGAATGATGCGAGTGAAAACTGTGAACGCTGTTTCCGGTTGGTATGCGGGAACCAGATGCCCGGAATCATAGATTCTGCTGAAGGAGAGGTTTCCGAGTTGCCGGACCTGACCCCCAACATACGAGCTATTGACGATGATGTCCGCATAACCAGCGTTGTAGAATCGTGCATACTTTGGTGATTGGGCAGCTATGGATAACGAAGCTGCTTCTCCACCTACCCAGTTGCAGATGAAGTCGGCATCGCCGTAAAGAAGCGCAACTCGTACGCCAAGATCGAGCAGTTTGGCAATCTGTTCAATATCACCGCTTCGAACATTATCTCCAGCTACATACGAAGTCAGCTAATCACGCACCAGTATCATCTATAACTTAAGAGAAACATAACAATCTAGGCAGAAACGGCTGGTAGGTGAAAGCAAGGTTTAGTTTACTTACTTTCCTCAAAAGCACTGTACACTGCCCAACTTGACGAGGTGAAGTTGAGCGGTACACCAATAGAGGACTGGACGGCAGCGGTGTTCAGATACTCGAGATATGCGCTGGGTGGAAATGGGGACGGGTCTTTCTGCCGGATATCGTACGGGCTAATCCCTGTCGCTCTCATAAGAGTGGTGTAGATGTTGGTGCACGCCGCGTCCGCTTGACGGCAAGCGTCATTGACATCGGCTGAATCCCCTTCGTTCTCAGGGTCGAGTGCCGCCTGTCTGGCTCTGCACAGATCTGTCAAGGGTCCACAGCCTCCAGCATCGGTGAAGTTGGTGATCGCATTGATTCGGTCAGTCTGGTCAATGAGTTGAAGCCCGTACGTGTTATTGTAGAGAAAGTCTGGGTAGGAACGATCATGAAGGGCAGAGTCGATGATTCCGTTGATGATCCCGAGCGATGCTAGGTGGATCTCGAGTGTGCTGTTCCTCGGTAACGAACCATTAAGCCGGCGGGCGTTCTGCTCTTCAAAGAAGAATGCAATAGAAGGTCCGTAGTGGCCACCGTAGCTTTCAGCAAAGATGTTAACGCCGGTCGGTAGAGTCTGGGTACTGTTGGGGCGAGTCCCAGGGTTGTACTGGGGAAAAGCAGCCAACCAGCCTTGGAGGAAATGCCACATGGCCTGCGCAGATACTTCGGTAGTGTTCGCTGTGCTCTCTGATATACCGCTGCTGGTGGTGCCGTTAAGCCATGCGAAGTCTGGCACAAGCGCGGGTGCAGGCCCAGGAGGGTAGTAACCCCCATTGAGTGTCTCGAAGGACATGTTTCGAAGCGTGTCGTAAGACAGACCAACCTGGTTCGGTTGATCGATGAACAACACGTTTGAGCTTCGATCCCAGCCCCACATCCTCGCTTGTGTACCGTAACTTCCATCCGCTAACTGTACCACCTCGCAGGGGCCGGCTTCCTGGAAGAGTCCGATCATGCTGCTGCTGCCAGGTCCTCCATTTAGCCATATTGTCAAGGGTGCGGTTTCGGGGTGTTGCCTCGCTTCGATAAACCAGAAAAAGGTGTTGATAGAGTAGTTCTGCTGGATAGGCTCAAGAGTAAACGGAGGTAGATTCACGTAACCGGTGTATTGCTTTTGGGTGTTGAAGACAGTCGTGCATGTGCCCGGAAGCGGCGATTTGTACGAGATGGTTATATTAGGGTTGATTGGTGATTTGATTACGGAGGAGAAGTTCGACCGCGGAGGATATTGAGCAAGTGCAAGCTGGTACAATGCTACAATAATGAAGGTGGGTAGTTGGAAACGCTGTGGTGGCATGTCAGCGCTGCTTGGTAGTAATATGAGCTATGACACTGACCATTGTGCCGAACGTAAAGCGTAACACCCCAAGCCAAGAACGTAATACTACAACATGAGGAAGAAAAGAAGAGAAGCGGAACAGGTAGGAGAAGAAAGGAAACGAGGGGATGAGAAGGCGAAGAGGATGAGGATGGTAAGATCGACGAAGGAGTTGCCTTGATGTGCGACGTACGCGGCTGCCCTGGATTTTGTGGGGAAATCGGCGCTGATGCTGCATCACTGTTGCCAAGCCCAGCAGCAAGCAAGGGTCTTAGCACCTCTGAATCGTCAGCCGCAACATCTCATCTCATCTTCATCCATCATCAACGAACATAGCCAGCGCATTCCTGCATCATCTATACCCTGGACAATCGAAGCGTCTGGTAACACATCACAAGATCCACATGGTAAAGTATATACCATACCCCTGCTTGAGAATCAGCAGAACCTTAATGTGCCTGGCGCACCTGCTAGATCATTTCATTCAATATCTTCCTGAAGACGACAAAGCTATTCCCTACGACCTTCTTGTTTCGGACCTCCTGAGTTGATGAGGATGGTGCTTGAACCTATCCTCAAGTTTCTCCTCAATCCTACTGCTCTCTACACACCTTTTCAGTGTCGGTACAATCCAGAGTGCATACAGGACTCCATAGGGACATGAACTCTACCAGATTACAATGTCTACCGAGTGATTAGGCACGAACGAGGCCGAGTGGGAAAACCAGTCATGCCTCCTCGGACGAGAACGATCAATCCAATCTATCAGTGCCTCTTTCCCTATCATTTCGTTCCAGAATTCAGGACTGCAGCGTTGCCCTCCAAGCTGATATGGACTTCTCTTTCCGCCGATCAAAGTGTTTCCATCTCTTTGACTCCCTTCAGGTTGTAAAGTCAGTTTACGATTCAGTCATTTATGCCAGTAAGCCTTGGCTCATTCTCAGGGCCGTCAATACAGCCAAGCATGCCTGTCTATCGACCTGCCGGGTACATCCAAAGGCATTACCACCACTAAAGTCTCAATGTACACGAGACATCTTGCAACAGAATATCATTACCGTGATGCTCAGCCACGTCTTCATGATAGCTATGGCTTCAGAGGCCTCCCAGCCCCCTACAACTTCCTCTATCAAATGCTAGACTAATAGAGCAATCTACCGTCTTTCCTCTCTCTATCCTCTTTCTTAAGCGTATAAACTCTAGTTAGTCTCGGAACCCGTCATGCTGATATCCGAAGAGAAGGAAGCATATCATATATCTCAGACGGGCACTCGCGGAGGATCTGGACATCTTCCACCGACCATGGTAACGTTTGCGTGATATAGTCATTGCTGCCCCGTTGCCCCACATTGCAACTCTCGTCACCTCACATGGGTGCGTCTCCGCCCCAACGTTCTTACAGCGAAGTACGGAGACACCGCTGGTTCCCACCGCTGGTTGCGCCGACCGCGGATACCTCATATAAGATTGGCAGCTCTCCCCTACTTCTATTCCTTCCACCTGTGTATTCTTTCCATCATCTTCTGCTCAGAACTCGTATAAGCCGCGTTAGGAAGTACACCCGCAGGAAGCAGTCGTTCATTGATTGAAGTGTTTCTGCACGCATCACTAAAATTAGCATGAGGCTGATTCTGAATGGCTTCGGTCATATATTGATCATTGTGTCCTGCACGGCGGCTATCACAAAAGCTTCTTACCCCAATGACGTGGTTTCCTACTGGTAAGCTGCATATCTTCACAGCTCCGGATACTATTGCTTACGCTCAGTCTAGGATGGATCAAACTGCCTTCCTGATCAACGGTACAATCACTGGCGGCTTGGCTGGAAGCATTCCAGCATGGGCACATGCAGTCGTCGCCGGCGCCATGTATAACGCAGCCGTAAAGTGCGAAGTCGGGCCGCTAGGAAGATCCCTGGAGTATCAGCAGCTCGCGGTGTCCAAAGCTGCCCACAACGCCCTGACTTTCATCTTCCAGGGCAGTCGAAACTACGACGCTATCGACCTTGCCTATCGCAATGTCAGGGATCCCATTCTGAACGTTGACCGCCCCTTCAACCCACCTGAAGCTGTTAAGTGCGGTCAGAATGCCGCTAGCGAAGTGGTTAGGGCTCGTGCCGACGATGGCCACCTCAACTTTGAGGACTACAAATTTCCCCCAACATTTCGACCTGCGCCTCCTGGTGTCTACGTGCCCACCTACATGGGCTATGCTGTACCAGACATTCCACAAACACAATATATCCGATTCTTTGGCCTGAATGCCCAGAGCGCCGATTATACAGCACCCTATCCTCCTAGTCCTACCGGCTCCGGTTCGTTCTATGAAGAAAACGTGGAATATATTAAGGCGTACGGCGGCCGGGGTTCGAATGTACGCACGGAAGATCAAACCAATATGGCACTTTTCTGGCGTGAGACCTCAGTCATGTAAGCATCCGATAACTTCTACATGGCTACCCTCAAAGCAAGCACCGTCAAGTCTCTGCCCGGTTGCTAACCAACTCCACAGCCAATGGACCCGCATAGCCAGCGCGATCATTGGCAACACCTTCGCAGGCGACGTCACCCGCTCCGCCAAACTCTTCGCCCAGCTTCAATACGCCATTGCCAACGGTGTCATTGTCTGCTGGTACAACAAATTCGTCTACAACACCTGGCGTCCCGAGTCCGCCATCCACCGCACAGACGTCTACCTCTCCACCGGCATCAATGTCTCTGACCCCGCCTGGCAGCCTCTTCTCTCACCCACCCCCAAACACCAAGACTACCTCTCCGGCCACGGCGTCATCGCTGGTGCAGCTGCCGCTGCGTTACAAGCTTGGTTCGAAAGGGATGAGATTGACGTCACAGTGAGCAGCTATGTGGCCGAGATTGGCGGGGCGCTAAGCAGGCACTTTACTAGCTTGGACTATGCGGCGAAGGAGATGGGTTGGAGCCGGATCTATGGCGGAATTCACTTCAACTTCACAGCGGATGCCAGCTTTGACGTGGGTAAGAAGGTGGGTGCGGACAGCTTTGCGGCGTTCGATGGCCTATGGATGAGTTTTTAGGTGCTACGATGTGTCTGGCTTTGTTGGTGTCTCTTTCAAAACTGGGGCTTGATTGGGCGGATAGAGCTACATTGACACGTTGAAACAAGACGTGGTTAGATTGGATAGTCTAAAAGGCTAGACTTTTCTACATCAATAGACATCCTAGAGACTTCCGAATGCTAAACCCTCTGCTTCTATGTGTGATTTCTAACTTGCAAACAAGCCCAAAGAGTTACTTGAGGCGGTGTATTCATGGCGGCCGAACTCTTACCGTGGCATCCCCGCACTCAATAGCGGGGTAAACCAGTGCTCAGCAACATTTGGAAGACATTTATTACAATGATGATTGTAGACCCGACAAGTGCATCTCGAGTGCGTGCATAGCAGCGCGTGGCAAGCTTTGCTTTACTATATATTGTATCCAGGTTTCGCAGCATCCTAGATCCTGCGGGTTCAATGGCAAGAGTAAGGCTTCCGCCGATTCTTGACGATATCGTGATAACTAACCAATTAATAGTGGCCGAGTGGTTAAGGCGCCAGCTTCAGGTGCTGGTAGAGAAATCTGCGTGGGTTCGAGTCCCACTCTTGTCAATATCTTTTGCATATCTTCTGCTTTTGCTCCCTTTGGCTCTTGCGTGTTCTGGTTTCGTTGAACTTGGGAGTGATTTTTTTGTTCGGCGGAGTTCTAATCCGGAAGGGGCAGGTCTGGCGGGTCGACATTCTTAATTGCGTCGATATGCCTAAGTGCCAAGACTTCCCGTCAATGTTTAACTTTCCTCCAACATTGACGGCGCTGTCATGGGGTTCATTGTCATGCACGTTTCTGAGCATTGCAAAGTTAGTGTAAGGCATGGCATGTCTGTTAAGGCAACGGTCACTTCTACTGCTCGCTCTACACGGTACCAACCGACAGATGCGTGAGCAACAGGGGGCTTACGTTCGCACGACTCGAGCCGCGGCTAGCTTCCCCGCATACCGCGATCGTGACCCTGCGCCAAGGGCTGACGGGTGGTCGCGAACAGCCACGATCCCGTCTTGCGTGTGCGCCGCACGAATCTATTGCATCCTTCGACACATTCCAGCATTATGACAGATCGTATATTAGGACCCTGAAAGGAGCGTCTTCACCTTCTCCCATGATTGCTCTTCCTTCACCCCTTCATCTTCAATTCTTGATGCGGTGACGCGTCCAGTTATTCGCTGTTAACAGACTTTCCTTGGTTGTACCTGCATATGCATGGTCACTGGCGACTTTCCTGCTCAGCATGGGTGTTCGACTTCCTACCCGCTTGACGCGGCGTTGCGCTATATTCTCGATCTTGTTCTTGTATATCATAGGGGCATCGGGACGCATAAATGATAGAGCTTCTAGCATAGCGAACAAATCTGCCTTCCAGCGACAGGAATTAGACGATCAGCAACCCCTCGATGACCACACAGTCAGCCAGAGCACGACCCTCCCTTCAGACACCTCCGCCACCTCAATACCACCATGGAACCCTCTCACTGAGCTTCGGGCCGCCCTCAAGGCAATGCAATCCGAATACTTCGAACTATGGCTGGGGGCATGGCCGACGTCAATCGACTGGACTGGTGCCGTCGTAGGCACCCACGTCTCCGCCTCCCTCTTCACCTTGACTCAATCGCTCGATTATGTGTCAGCGGACGGCAACAGACAGCAGGACGTCGATACACAAGGGGATGTTGAGAATGAGATCAATACATACTTCTCTCAGATTGTGGCATATTACTTCGGGGAGAACGCTTTTGCAATAAGAAATCAGGCATATGATGATATGCTGTGGGTGGTACTAGGCTGGTTGGAGAACCTCAAATTCATAAACCTGCATTCGGATCTGCACTATCCGCCAGTCTCAGCACGAGACGCGAAGGATGAGACCCAGAGTCGACACAAAAGGTGGTATGGCGCGCAGTTTGTGGAGTCATTCGCTCATCGAGCGCACGTCTTCTATGACATAGCGTCCAGAGGGTGGGACACCAAGCTGTGCGGAGGCGGCATGGTCTGGAACCCCAACCTCATCCCGTATAAGAACGCCATTACCAATGAGCTCTTCATCGCAGCGAGCGTGGGCATGTACCTACACTTTCCTGGCGACCGTAATGGATCGCCTTTTGTCTCGCTGCACGATGCAGAGGCCGCCCAAAGGCAGGGTTCTGAGCGATCATCTCCCATACCCGATGAAAGGAGTGCACGGGAAGCAGGTCTTCCCCCCGCTCGCCCGTACGATCTGAAATACCTCAACGCAGCGATTGAGGGCTATGGTTGGTTGGTCGACTCCAATATGACCAACACCAGAGGGCTGTATGTGGACGGGTTCCATATCCACGGCTGGTCCCGCAACGGATCACTTGGAACCCGCAAGTGCGACCTGCGTAACGAAATGGTCTTCACTTACAACCAGGGTGTCTTGCTCTCCGGCTTGCGAGGTTTGTGGGAGGCTACTGGAGACCGGAGGTATCTGGAGGACGGTCACACCCTTATCAGGAACGTGATTAGTGCGACTGGTTGGTACGTCGAGGACTCTGTCCGCGCGTCATCACGAGCGCCCACCACAGACAAGGACTTTGATGAAACACCCGAATGGCACGGTCTCGGTCGCCGCGGCATCATCCACGAGAACTGCGACACCGCTGGTCGCTGCAGCCAAGACGGCCAAACCTTCAAAGGCATATTCTTCCACCACTTCGCCATCTTCTGCGAACCCCTCCCTGTTGTGCCCATCGCTCCAGGCCACACCCATGCTGCCAACCCCGAGGTACGATCACTGCATAGCAGCAGTTGTCGCAGTTACATACCCTGGGTAGAGCGCAATGCTATGGCAGCGGTTGACACGAGAGACGGCAAGGGAAGATTTGGTGGATGGTGGGGTGCTAAGGATGCCGAGGAATGGGAATGGGCTAAGGGTGTCGTTGATGACGGTGATCCGATACCTGACGGGGCAGTGGATTACAAAAATACTGGAGACGACCGGGAAGCCACGACTTCGAAAGCGTGGATGAGCTTTACAACAGACTACAGCAGTAACCTCATTGCTCCACGGGCACGCACAGATGAGATAAAAGCTAACGATTTGAATGACCGAGGAAGAGGGCGAACAGTCGAGACACAGACTGGTGGAGTCGCGGTGTTGCGAGCACACTGGGAGCTGCTACGAAACTATGCACAATGAGGGATCAACTTGCTTTTGCGTTGAGTGGTAGGCTTCACGGCTTGGCTGTATGTTCATTCATCCAGATGTCTGGTTATGTTGACTTGTATGTATATACACTTAGGGCAGGTCCACAACCAAATGCGCACATTTTCACCACATCATGTCTGGAGTTCATTGTCTTTCTATAGAGCGTCGTAACATCTTTCTCCGCTAGGTGGTCGCAGTCCTTGTTCGCTCCCCACACATTGCGCACCTATCAAGTCATCCGGATGCGGAAGTTCTTCGACCGGATGCGGAAATGGTATGGAAGACAAAGGCAAGGACCAACCCTTAAGGTCGACTTCCTTAGCTATATCTTATTCTTCAAGTCGAAGCTCAATCTCTTTGCTCAAATTCATCCCACATTGACAACGTCAAGCCAAATTGTAAGACGTACGGACCAACCAAATCAACATGCTTATTGAAACGCCTTACCAAATCGCGAAAAGATGCACCAATGCGGTAGTCGAATGGTTGGTAGAGACAGCAATCCAAAATGGGCAAGCAAAACGGTGGATCCCTCAAGCGCCCAAGGGCAAGGGTGGGCCCATTGAGGTCAGTGTCAGGAGTTGGGTGCCTATTGCTCAAGCTTTGGAGAAGCAGCAAGTCAAGGCGGATAGAAAAGTCATCCGCAACCTGAGACTTGCCATCCATAACAGAACCATACAGTCGAATATGAGAAAGTACCGCATCGATCCGTTAACTGGAGGACCTTCGCAGGATCCGAGTAACGGGACCCACCAGTTTGCGACGGATCAGCTCAAACAGGTGTTGCAGATTTTCAAGCCCGAATGCCATGGTGCTAAGTCGGCAGAACCGGATTCGGCTGCGAAGAGGTTCCGGAATTACTTCACCCAATTCGACGTCGAGGACTTGACGGACAGTCCGCAAGGTGGCAGCAGTGATGGAGTATCCCACGGGCCAGATGTGCAACCAATCGAGACACCAGCAGAGGAAAGGAAGCCGCGATATGTTGCAGAAGAAGCCGATGATGATGAAGAGGAGCGGCGATCAGCAGTTGAAAGCTTTCTCTTCGTGTGCGGCGACATCCGGGCTTTCTTGGAAAAGACCTGGCAGGATTACATACAGAAAGAGCTCATGCTCATGACTGCCGCCACGGTAACAAATGCCGCTATTGGCACCATACGTCGGCTTGAAGAAGACCTTCAAAAGACGTACCCTAAGAAGATCAAGTGTCATAGGGACATTGAGCCATACCTCGACAGCCGCTTCTTCACCGAGACGGTGCCAGCTGAAGCGCCTTTCCACGCCCCGTTTTGTCGCCATACATACGATCTCTTCTTGAAGCGAATAGGCATCGGGGCAAAGAAACGCAAGGAGCTTACAGAGCGAGACCGGGAAGTCATCGAGCTGTGGCAGTCCATGGCCAGAACTGCTGAGCATGACGCTGCTGTGGCCACAAGCGACCTGGTGCACGCTGGTCTACATCAGGCGTTCAACGTCAAAACGGGAAACTTCAATGTCCCGAAGCTACACACTTGGGTCGTCATGGCGATCCAACTCTTCATGGACGTATATGAAATTGAAAAAACCGGTGCGCGGACACAAAAGGTCAAAAAGTGCCACATGCTACTGGCTGAGACGGCGGATGATATAGCAGCAAAGCTTCTTGTCGAGCTCGAGGTTTTTAAAAAGGACTTTGGCGATCAAATTCTTACTATTAAGCAGGAAGAAAGGCAGAAGGACCTGCTCGTAGCTTGCACCTTCGTTACCGAGCAGCTGAAACCGGGTGATGGCGAGGGCAAAGAAGACATCCTGTGGTCAAAGCAACCGCTTCTCTGTGGCCTCTGGATGCAACAAATCCATTCGAAGATTGCAGATCTCGTTCTCATGTTCGCTGGTGAACGGGGTGCGCTGCCCGCACTGATCCATCTGTACGAGACTCTTCGAAAGGAGTGGAGACTGAGCGAGTGGAAGGACTTGGAAAGACTGCTTGAAATCGTCACGCCGGAGTATATGCTCCTCAGAGAAACGCACCATCCTGACCCCAGGAAGCGGGCGGAGACCCGCTTCAAGCAATACTGCTATGCCATGGGGGTTCCGCCGAGCTGGTTTAGCAGTGCTTATGCTCGTAAGGGGGATTTTGATGAGTGGTTCTCGCACATTCGAGACACTTACCTCGTGAAGTCAATGGACACCAGGTCAACCAAAGTGCCGCCTGGATATCGCCCGTTGCGGCCCTTGACCATCTTCAACAGAGCGCTGAGAAAAACGTATCAGCAGGAGATTGACGAACGGATCCTGTCTGATCCAGCTTACATGGCCGACCAGGTCGCCGAGCTTGTCATCAGGGAGAAATACCTCGGAGGCAAACCCGTCAAAGCCAGATACCAGCTAGGCCCAGTAGGAACCCTCGCCTTATGCCAACTCGGACTCGAAAACGACGAAGCAATCCATCGCTGCGGCACCGCCAACTTCGTCTTCCTGACCATCACCACCCTGGAGCAAGTCCGCAGTACCTCCGAAGTCCGCGATGAACTCAAATGCAAATCCGTCGACGCCCTAAACGCGACCGCCGTGCTGTATGCACTCCTGGAACCGTACAAGGGGTGGGATGCGCCTAGCCTGCTTCCACATTGCAGAATGAACATGGAAAATGATATTGGGATTTATGGCAGTGCTTTGACCATTAGCGATCAGGAATGGGAGAGGGCGAAGAGGAGGCAGGAGGAGCAGCAGCAGGCGCAGGGGGAGGTGGTGGAGGCGCTGTTTAAGAAGAAGGACATGGACGAAAACAAGGAACCGGACGAACATAAGAAACCAGCTGAGAAGAAAGATTCGTCTGAGAAGAGGAAAGCGGTCGAGAATAAGAATTCAGAGGAGAAGAAGGAACCAGTTGAGGAGGAGGATCCGGTCGAGGATCTGGGGATGAAGTTGCGCAGCGGTATGAGGATTGATGCGCAGCGGAAGGCATCGCCGAAGAGGGCTAGAGTGGAAGATGAAGAGAAACCGGAGCCGGAGCCAGAACCGAAGAAATTGCCGAAATCGAAAGGCAAAGGGAAGAGGATCAAGCAGTCCGGGAGTGGCTTGTTGTCAGGGCTCGCCTGCGTCCTGGGTTTCGGTCAAAGTGAGAATGGATCAGGCAAGCGCAAGCGCGAGACCTTAGAAGCTGTGCCATCGGAAAGTGCAGCTGTGAAGATGTTGCACTATGTAGTGGCTTGCGTAGTGAGATTGCATCTGGTCTATGTAAACTATGTACAAGTCGTGTGTAT
>JAKLMZ010000077.1:0-12779 GCA_022813185.1 Floridaphiala radiotolerans | reverse complement strand
TATAATATAATATAATATAATATAATATAATATAATATAATATAATATAATATAATATAATATAATATAATATAATATAATATATGTTATGTTATTATTAATTTTTTAATAAAACAATATATATTAACATTAAAGTAACATTAATTTAAATATTAATATTTCACTTTTTTTTTAATTGTATAATTATGAGATTAAAAAAAAAGGCTATAGCTTAATAGGTAAAGCAAGCTGCTCATGATAGCTCAGATGAGTGTTCGAGTCATTCTGGCCTTAATAGCTTTTAAATTAATTATATGAATAAAAACTTATGTTTGGTTTTTATTTTATAAATATGTAATTTTTTATTCTATATTAATTATTAATCCGAGTGCTGGAATTGGTAGACAGGATAATCTTAAGATTTATTGATATAAAATCGTGAACGTTCAAGTCGTTTCTCGGATAATTAAAAAATATATAATTATTAATTATAGTTGTTTTATAATTATAATTATATTAAAATAGAAATTATTTCATTAGTATAATTTTACTATAAGCATTATTTTATAATGTTATAATATAATGTTTTTATATGTTTTTTAAAATAAAATATAGATAATAATACAAACTAATCTTAGTTTGTATTATTATCTAATTAATAACTAGCTACATATAAATATTATTTTAAAGGCCCAGTAGTCCAGAGGTTAAGACATAACATTTTCATCGTTAGAAACCCGGGTTCAAATCCCGGTTGGGTCATATTTTTTCAAAAAAAAAAAAAGAAGTATTTTTTTATTTAATATTAAATATATTTACGTATAATTCCTTTTAATATACATTATATATAATACATATATTTTGTATATTAATTATATAGATTTATACGTTATATTATCTACGTATATTAAATTATATTAAAAAACAAGGGGATATAGTTTAATTGGTAAAACTGCGATTTTGCATATCGTTATTTTAGGATCGAGTCCTAATATCTCCAAAGAAAAATAATATGAAAAATCAATAATAAGTAGGCTCGAAAAGCTCAACCTGGTAGAGCGGAACTCTGAAGATGTTTAGGTTATAAGTTCAAATCTTATTTCGAGCACTAAATTAAATCTATAAATTTTTATCTTTGAAATATATAATACATCATTAGGTAAGTTTATTTAAAGATGTATCTATTATATAAACCTTATCCATTTAACATAATTAAGATAAATAGTTATTTTTTTAAAATATAAAATTTAATATAATTATAAATTAATGGGTATGCTGAAATTGGTAGACAGATCTCGCTTAGGACGGGATGGTTTTAACCGTGCAAGTTCAAGTCTTGCTACCCATATAATATATACTGTATATATATTATATTATAGACTATTTAATAATAAGTATGATTAAATGGTTTTCATTGTAATTATGAACCACAAGCATTAGGAATTTAATATAATTAAAAAGAAAATTTGATTTATTTTTATTAAAATATGTTGTAGACTAATCGGTAAGTCATAAATTTTTGGTATTTACACATGGGTGTTCGAGTCACCCCAACATAACTTAATTAACCTGGTAAAAAAATACATATATTATATTATAAAAATATAAAGTAGGTTAACTATAAAGAGATAAATAACATAGAAATAATTATTTCTATGTTATTTCTATGTTATTTCTATGTTATTTCGTGTTAATTTAACATTGCTTAATTAAAATTAGATTTTTTTATTATATTCTCTAAATATATTAATTTTAAACGTGAGTTATCTATATAAGCTATAAAAACTTTATATCTTTTTCGTTGTAAACAAAACAGAAAGAAAAAAAATATCTGTTGTTTAAATAGAAAGTTTATTTCTTTCTTACTTTTTTCTTATATATTTATATATACTATAAGCAAAATATTTATTTAAAAACAAAAAAATGGTACAAGCTGCAAAAATTATAGGAACAGGATTAGCAACTACAGGATTAATAGGTGCTGGTGTAGGTATAGGTGTAGTATTTGGTGCATTAATATTAGGTGTAGCTAGAAACCCTAGCTTAAGAGGACAATTATTCTCATATGCTATTTTAGGATTTGCCTTTTCTGAAGCAACAGGATTATTTGCTCTTATGATGGCATTCTTACTATTATATGTAGCTTAATTATGTTAAAGAGTTAAATATTAACGGGTATTTTAATATTTATATATAAAATTATAATATAAGCCTTACAATTATAACTTAGTTTATAAAAAGGTGGATATAGTTTAATAGGTATAACAACTGTTTGTGGAGCAGTAAGTTCCCTGTTCAAGTCAGGGTATCCTCCGTATAAGTATATTATACATATATTATAGTTTTATCTCTTTATTTTTTTTACTAAAAGAGAATTGACCGAGTGGTTTAAGGTGATAAGCTTGAAACTTATTTGGTTTAAACAAACCACATCCGTTCGAATCGGATATTCTCTGTACGGGTTAGAGCCAGGTTGGTTAGGCATCTCATTTGGGTTGAGAAGTAGTTATGTTCGAATCATAATAACCCGAAAATACACATTAGTTTTATTTAAGTTTTATATAGTTATAAAAAAATATAAAACAATCTTTTTTTAATATTTAATACTTTTTATATTTTTTATATTATTTTTATTATTATAAATAAGGGTTTCTAATTATTATATGACAAAAAAGTATAGTATATGTTTATATATTGTAGTAAATAAAATAATAAAAATAAAAGTATAAAACAAATTTTTTTAGCTAATACTTTTTATATTTTATATATTATTCTTATTATTATAAATAAGAGTTTCTAATTATTTTATAATTAAAAGGTATAGTATATGTTTATATATTGTAGCAAATAAAATAATAAGCATAAAAGTATAAAAATAATTTAATATTGAGTTTGATGATGGCTCTGATTGAACGCTGTCCAAATGCTTGACACATGCTAATCGAACGTCATTATATGTAATATATAATGAAGTGGTGTACAGGTGAGTAAATGGTATACTGTCTGCCTTAGAGTAAGGGTAAATCCCTTATAAAAATTTTTTATTTTTAGTTTTATATAGCAAAAGCTGCTTTAGAGGAATTAAATAAAAAAAAAAAAAGAAAAGTAAAAGTTTTTCGCCCTAAAATTAAGAAAAACTCTTTTCGCTCTAAGATGTTCATGAATATCTCGGATAAGTAGTTGTTAAGGTAATTGCTTAACAAGCTTAAGTCCGTAGTCGAAACTGAGAGGTTGATCGACCACATTGGGTCTGAAAAAACCCCAATACGTATAGTACAGCAGTGAGGAATATTGGTCAATAGCCTAACGGCTGAACCAGCAATTTGGGGGAATGTAAGCATATCTAAAAATATGCGTATCGATTATGTCGAATAAAGTTCTAGATAGAACACTGATAATGACAATTTTCTATCTATATGTCTTGACCAAATCTTGTGCCAGCAGTCGCGGCAATACAAGGGAGACTAGTGTTATTCATCTTTATTAGGTTTAAAGGGTACCTAGACGGTAAATCTAGCCCCAAAAGGGTACGGATTTTCTAGAGTTTGATGTGAGAGGTAGATATTAGTACTACTAGTGTAGAGATGAAATTTTTTAATACTTTTAGGACTGGTAACGGCGAAAGCAACCCTCTATGTATAAACTGACGTTGAGGGACGAAGGCTTGGGTAGCAAACAGGATTAGATACCCTAGTAGTCCAGGCAGAAAATTATGAATGTCATAGATTAGTAAAATTGACATTGTATATATTATTATATTATATTATATTTAGTCAATATCTTGTTGGTCTATAAATGAAAGTGTAAGCATTCCACCTCATGAGTAATGCGGCAACGCAGGAATTGAAATCATTAGACCGTTTCTGAAACCAGTAGTGAAGTATGTTATTTAATTCGATAATCCTCGAAAAACCTTACCACAATTTGAATATGAATATTATTATATATTTTGTTTCATACAGGCGTTGCACGGCTGTCTTCAGTTAATGTCGTGAGATTTTGGTTAGATCCATTTAATTAACGTAAACCCTTGCTTTATTTACTCTTAATAAAGCAGTTCTCCGCTATATTGGATTAGATAAAAGGGACTAAGACAAGTCATCATGGCCCTAATATTGTGGGCTATAGACGTGCCACATATGCCTTAACAAAGGGATGCAAAAATGTGAATATAAGCTAACCCCTAAAAAAGGATATAACATGGATTGTAGTCTGTAACTCGACTACATGAAAAAGGAATTACTAGTAATCGTGAATCACCACGTCACGGTGAATTTAATCTCAGATAGGTACTAACCACTCGTCAGGCGCTGAAAGGAGTATGTGCAATAAGTTTGGTTATTGTTAGCTCATATTATAAGCAAATAGGCTTAAACAAGTTAGCAAAGAATCTTCGTATGCATGACTTTGATTAGTGTTAAGTCGAAATACGGTTCGTGTAGTGGAAATTGCACGGGATTAATTAATATGAACAACACCCCCCCCCCTTTTTTTTAGTATAATTTAACTTATATATAAGTTAAAATAAAAAAATTCTTTGTTTAAATTGTGTTATAAAATAGTTTATAACAGTATAAAATAATATATACTTAATTAAGTAAAAATTATATAATAATTAATAAAATATAAAATATTATGTATGCGACATTTTTATTATATGTTTAATATAAATATAAGTATAAATATAAATATAAATTATTTTTTAAACACATAATATTTTATATAAAATATATAAGATAAAAAAAAAAAGGAAAGTTCCGTTTGTTGGCTTACGGGTTGAGCTGTAAACTCAATAGCTAGCGCTATCGAAGGTTCGAGTCCTTTCTTTCCTAATATAAAGAATAAACACAAGAAAAAAAATTTTTTTTTGTAGTATTAAATTATTATTAAAAAAATAAGAAATTAATAATAGACATAAATAAATTTTTAGCCTTTATAGCTTAAAGGTAGAGCATGATACTGTTAATATTATGATAGATGTTCGATTCATCTTAAGGGCTTATTTATGTAATATAAATTATACAACAATATAATATTATATAATATAATATAATATAATATAATATAATATATAATATTATATTATATGATATTAAAAAAGAAATTAGCTCAATTGGTAGAGCAACCGTTTTACACACGGTAGGTTAGGTGTTCAAATCACCTATTTCTTACTTGTTATTATTAAATTTAATGTTATTATTATTATCTAATGCCGTTACTACTAGACGAGATAAATCCGTTTTATATTCAAGAATTGCTTTAATTATTTTATTTTATACAACTTTTATAGCTTATACTTTTTATTATACAATACCTTTAAGTAATGGTATTGGTTTATTAGGAGGTTTATCTTCATGTTTTATACTGTTAGCATTAAGACTAAAAGTACGTTTTCACTTTATTACAAATTCAGTTAATAGTTTTTAACTCCAATTTTTAATTGCATTATTCTAATATACTATTATTTAGTATATTGCTTTTACATATATCATGTCAATTTTATTTATTTATTATATATTACAATTATTTTTTTAGTAAACTTAATATCTATAATTATCAATATACCTTTAAATGAAAGTTTACATAATATTTTACTGGCTTCTTTTCCTATTTGGTCTGATTTTTCTTTTATAGATTCAGATCTATGGACAATAGAGGATCACTTAGAAGATAAAAAATTGGAAAATGACGTGGTAGTAATTTGTAAGGAAAGTGAAAAAATTATTGATAAGAACATTAGGCAACAAGTTTTTAGTAAACATTTGAATTTGTTGAAATTTTTTCACTCAGACTATTTGGGTTACCCTTCTAAATTTGTTGATTATAATATGCCTAGAATTATTAAAACTGAAACAATAATTTTACCTTCTACAGATGCAAATAATATTTTACATGCAAATACAAATAATGTTGTGTATACAAATGGAGATATTATTTTACATACAAATACAAATACAAAGAATGTTCTGCATATAAATAGATATATTGTTGTACATACAAATACAAATAATGGTTTATATATAAATATAAGTAATGTTTACCTAAAAGGAGAACAATCTGTTATTTTAAATGTTAACAGTAATTCTATTCAAGATCTAATGAGGATATCTAGGGTGGTAAATGAAGATTCTAATACTTTTAATTTAACTAGCCAAAGGGAAGTTAGATCTACTACTCAAAATATAGTTTCAGTTCCTGATTCTAATAATATTATAGTTGCTCCTCAAACTGTAAATCCAGTATATACTTATCTATATCCTAACATTGTTGTAAATGGTTATATATGTAAAAATAGTGATACAAACTATCCATTAGTAGGTTATGCATTTAATGCATGGGAATCCGAAACACTAATACGTTTATTTAATATTGTACGGTACGAAGGTACTTTTTCAAAATTTGAGTATACGGATAATAGATATGTATTCGATTCTACATCTCCTTTTGGAGGAAGACAATCAAGTACTTGGATCAATAAGAATACACATATTTATCGTAATAATAATGTAGATTATCTTATGATATATAAACAGAGAGTAGGAGAAAAGGATGTTAAAAAACCACTGGAGTATAGATTAAATACCAAATTTTCTAATATAACATTTTGTTTTTATGGTAAGCCTCTATTACAATATGATATCATAGACTGTTCTGGGTACTTATATTTTATTATACCTATACAAAATGTATATAAATCAGCTAAACCTAACCTCTTATAATAAAAAAAGAGTTTAGCCACAACATCATTTTCTTTTGTGGGAGTACCACCTTTAATAGGTTTTTTTGCTAAACAAATGGTATTAAGTGCAGCACTAGATAATGGTTATATTTTTATGGCTTTAATTGCAATAAGTACGGTATATTATTGGATAAATGTAAAATTTAAGTAAATTTTATTTAAATATTTTTATCTTTAAACTAAATTAAAAAAAAATGTTTTAGCATTAAAACATTTAAGTTAATATTATTAATATAAAATAATGCATATGCGCTAAACTAACGTTTTAAGTTAACGCATATACGCTAAACAATATAAATGTATACATTATGTTTGTATACTTTTATTTAAATATAGGTATTTAACCTTTATATTTTAATAAATTATTTATATAATATTAAGTAATGGTTAACTTAAAAAAAATTAGTCTTTAAATTATGTAACATGTTATATTTACCCTCAATTATATCTATCATAGAAGTTTTACTTATAGTTGTGCCTGCTTTGTTAGCTGTAGCATATGTAACGATAGCAGAAAGAAAAACTATGGCAAGTATGCAAAGAAGATTAGGTCCAAACATAGTAGGATATTACGGTTTATTGCAAGCATTTGCGGATGCTCTTAAACTTTTATTAAAAGAATATGTATCTCCTACACAAGCAAATTTAATTTTATTTTTCTTAGGTCCGATAATAACTTTAATTTTTTCATTATTAGGTTATGCTGTTATACCTTATGGACCTGGATTAGCTGTATCAGATTTTAATTTAGGTATACTATATATGTTAGCTGTATCATCTTTATCTACATATGGTATTTTGTTAGCCGGATGATCTGCTAACTCAAAATACGCTTTTTTAGGATCACTTAGAAGTACAGCTCAATTAATTAGTTATGAGTTGATTTTAAGCTCTGCTATTTTATTAGTTGTTTTACTAACAGGTAGTTTAAATTTAACTGTAAATATAGAAGCTCAAAGAGCTATTTGATTTATAGTACCTTTATTCCCCATATTTATTATTTTTTTCATAGGATCAGTAGCAGAAACTAATAGAGCTCCTTTTGACTTAGCTGAAGCCGAATCTGAGTTGGTTAGTGGTTTTATGACAGAACACGCAGCAGTAATATTTGTATTTTTCTTTTTAGCTGAATATGCAAGTATAGTACTTATCTGTACATTAACCAGTATTTTATTTCTTGGAGGTTATTTATTTAATTATATACCATATCTTATAAATATTATACAGTTTATTGATATTGATTATTATATAATGTATATACACAGTGAACCTGAAAAATTATTTTCAGATCCTTTACTAGAAGGAATTATGTACGGATTAATTTTAGGTATAAAATCATGTTTAATGATTTTTGTGTTTATATGAGTAAGAGCTTCTTTCCCTAGAATACGTTTTGACCAATTAATGTCATTTTGTTGAACAATATTACTACCAATTATAATTGCTTTTGTAATATTAGTTCCTTGTATATTATATAGTTTTGAAATTATACCAAGTAATATTACTTTATTTTAAATTTTTTAAAATATAATTAATATAAAATAAAACAACATAATAAAGTAGTTAAACTAAAGTTTTTTTAATATAAAAGGAAATAAATAATTTATCTCAATTATAGTTTTAAACATTTATATAAATTATAGCTTTAAACATCTATATATATTATAGCTTTAAACATTTATATAAATTATAGCTTTCTAAAAAACATATTTAGATAAAATATGTTAATAAAAATTAATTAACTTTTTTTATAAACTTTTTAATAAAATATTAGGTGTTTATATAAACTATACTAAAAAAGAGACCTTAGCTTAATAGGTAAAGTATGCGACTTTTAATCGTTATTATATGGGTTCGAGTCCCATAGGTCTTAACTATATAGTTAAAAATTTATCTATTAAAAGTTAGTTTAACTATTTCTAATTAAATCTTTTTTTATATAAAAAAAAAAGCAATACTTAAAGTTTAATTTTAAATATATAGTTTTATATTAAATATCTTCTAAATTAAATTTATTAATATTTTTATATATTAGTTATAAAGTTTTTTTAGATTAAGAGACAATTGAAGGTCTAGCTTTTGATTGCAAATCAAAATATGTGGGTTCAATTCCCTCTTGTCTCTAGTTATATAAATGTTTTTTACTTTAAATTAAATTAAACTTATTAGCAAAAAAGGAATAATTTTATTTATTTTTTGCGTATAATTAATTTAGTTATAAATTAATATTTAACAAATATCATGTTATATATCTTATATAAATGAATTAAAACTAAAAACAATGGTTTATATTACCATATGTATTATATACAATAAAAAAACGGCCATAGGTTAATGGTAGACCGTTCGTCTTCCAAACGATGTGTACCGATTCGAATTCGGTTGGCCGTACAGAGTTAGTAACTTAAATGGTAAAGGATTTTCTTGTCGAGAAAATAGATATCGGATCAAAACCGGTCTAACTCGATTAGTTTTTATTAATTATATTATTTTTTTAATAAAGGAAAAGTTGCTATGGGTAAGGCGAGATATTTGCTAAATATTGTGTTTTAACACTTGGATGTTCGAATCATCTCTTTTCCGTATATATATTTGCTAATTTAGCTATAAATAAAGCTTAAAAATTTATATTTAAATAAAAGTAGAGTTTTTATTATAAAATATATATTCATATTTGTAGTATATACATTTAAAGAGTATAGTTTAATTGGTAAAATATGAAGCTTCAAACTTTAAATTTCCAGTTCAAGTCTGGGTGCTCTTGTTTAATATATATTTTTGTGTTTTTACGTATGTTTTCTTATATTAATAACAATATAAAAATATAAAAATATAAAAATATAAAATTATAAAAATATAAAAATATAAAAATATAAATTTAAAGTTAGATAAATATAATCTTTTGATGTTTGACCAGCATCTACTTGTAAACCAAATAGAATATTTGGTTTACAAGTAGATAAATTATATTAATTATTATTGCTACCATATATGTAAAGTTGTCATATAAATATAAACATATGCGTTAAATATATTTTATATTTATTTATATAAAAATAATTCTTACTAGTTTAAGGGTAAAACAAGATACTTCTAATATCTTAGATCCAAGTTCGAATCCTGGGTAAGAATACAAATACGTTATTATTTATTTTAATCAAAAATAGGTAATATAAATTTAGAATTAATAATTATATTGCTATAACATTATTTATTTTTTGAATAAAAAACAAATAAGTATACTAAAAAGGTTTCTTAACTTAATAGGTAAAGTGTATTTTTGATAAAAATATGTTCGGTGTTCGATTCGCCGAGAAACCAAGCTTTTAAACAGGATATTTTATAATATATATGATATTTAGTTATTTAAAAATAATTATATATTTTAGCCAGGATAGTTTAATGGTAAAACATTAATTTCATGCATTAATTATGAGGATTCGAATTCCTCTCCCGGCTAGTTTATAAAAATATATATATATACCATTAAGTTTAATACAACTTACTAGAATAAAAAAAAGATAGAAAATATATTTCTAGAAATGTCATTATTATTAAATGTAAAAAAAAGTATGAGAATTTTAAAAAGTCATCCTTTATTAAGTATGGGTAATTCCTATGTAGTGGATTCACCTCAACCTTCCAACCTTAGCTATTTATGAAATTTTGGGTCTTTATTAGGGGTTTCTTTAATAATACAAATAATAACAGGTGTAACATTAGCAATGCACTATAATCCTAGTGTTTTAGAAGCATTTAATTCAGTTGAGCATATAATGCGTGATGTAAACAATGGATGATTAATACGTTATTTACATTCAAATACTGCTTCAGCTTTTTTCTTTTTAGTTTATTTACATATAGGAAGAAATTTATACTATGGATCTTATAAAGCTCCAAGAACATTAGTTTTTTCTATTGGTGTAATATTATTAGTAGCAATGATGGCTACAGCTTTCTTGGGATATGTATTACCTTATGGTCAAATGTCACTATGAGGTGCAACAGTTATTACTAACTTAATGAGTGCTATACCATGAGTGGGACAAGATATTGTTGAATTTATTTGAGGAGGTTTTTCTGTTAATAATGCAACTTTAAATAGATTTTTCGCATTACATTTTGTACTACCTTTTGTTTTAGCTGCTTTAGTTATAATGCACTTAATAGCTTTACATGACAGTGCAGGATCAAGTAATCCTTTAGGTGTTTCAGGTAATTATGATAGATTAGCTTTTGCACCATATTTCATTTTTAAAGATTTAATTACTATTTTCATTTTTATTTTAGTATTATCTATATTTGTTTTCTTTATGCCTAATGTTTTAGGTGATAGTGAAAATTATGTTATGGCCAATCCTATGCAAACTCCACCTGCTATAGTACCAGAATGATACCTTTTACCATTCTATGCTATATTAAGATCTATACCTAATAAGTTATTAGGTGTAATAGCAATGTTTTCTGCTATTTTAATATTATTAATAATGCCGTTTACTGACTTAAGCAGAAATAGAGGTACACAATTTAGACCTTTAAGTAAAATATTCTATTTTATTTTTGTGGCTAATTTCTTAATATTAATGCAATTAGGAGCTAAACACGTAGAATCACCTTTTATAGAATTTGGTCAAATATCAACTGTGTTATATTTTGCACATTTTTTAATAATAGTACCTGTATTAAGTTTATTTGAAAATAGTTTAATGGAATTAACTATCAAAGATTTAAGTACAACAAAAAGATAATAGTTAAATAAAATTAATTATAAAACATTTAAATCTAATATAAAGTTTATTAAACTTTACCATTAATATAATCTATAGACACAACTATACATGTATAAAAGGCATAAATTATGTTATGTTATGTTATGTTATGTTATGTTATGTTATGTTATGTTATGTTATGTTATGTTATGTTATGTTATGTTATGTTATATAACATAAATCAAAAAATAAAACTTACGTGAATTTAGGTTATGAAGAAAAACAATTTTTTTTTTTACTTAGTAATACTATATATATGTCTTTTTCCCAAAGAAGTCTTTTTCAAGCACATCCCTATCATTTGGTTTCTCCTTCGCCTTGACCACTTTTTACTTGTATAAGTTTATTAACTTTAACTACATCTGGGGTTTTAACAATGCATGGATTTTCTAATGCTGGTTATTGTCTGACACTAGCTTTTACAGCATTAGTATCTAGTATGTCTTTTTGATTTAGAGATGTAATTTCTGAAGGTACATATCTAGGTAATCATACTTTAGCTGTACAAAGAGGTTTAAATATGGGTGTAGCATTATTTATAGTATCTGAAGCCTTTTTCTTTTTAGCTATATTTTGAGCTTATTTTCATAGTGCATTATCACCTACAGTAGAACTAGGAGCACAATGACCTCCTATGGGTATAGAATCTATTAATCCTTTTGAATTACCATTATTAAATACTGTTATACTTTTATCTTCAGGTGTAACTGTAACATATGCTCATCATTCATTAATACAAGGAAATAGAAGTGGAGCTTTATATGGTTTAATTTATACTGTTTTATTAGCTTTAATATTTACTGCTTTTCAAGGAGTAGAATATACAGTTTCTTCTTTTACTATTTCAGATGGAGTATTTGGATCTTGTTTTTACTTTGGAACAGGTTTTCATGGGCTTCATGTTATAATAGGAACAGCTTTTTTAGCTGTGGGTTTGTGACGTCTTTTGGCCTATCATTTAACAGAAAATCATCATTTAGGATTAGAGGCTGGTATACTTTACTGACATTTTGTAGATGTAGTATGATTGTTTTTATACGTTTCTGTGTATTATTGAGGTTCTTAGGTAAAATTTGTTTATGAGCATTATTTAAAGGTGTTAATGTTACATTCTTTCCACAACAGTTTTTAGGTTTACAAGATATATCTAGAAGAATCAGTCATTATGCAGACACATTTGCAAATTTTTTACAAAGTTTATTAAGTAGATTTTACAGTAGTCTGGAATGATGTTTAAATAGTCCACCTAAACCTCATGCATTTGTAAGTTTACCTCTTCAAAGTAGTATAGT
>JAKLMZ010000076.1:0-30254 GCA_022813185.1 Floridaphiala radiotolerans | reverse complement strand
ACCTATAAGGGATACTACCTTAGTTATACTACCTTTATAGAGTTTTACGTATATATTAAAGGTAATATTTAACTAATTAGTAAATAGAATAAACTCTATATAAACCTATTAATATAATATATTAGTAGTAGTATTATACTATGATAATAATAGTAGACCTACTATCTTATAATTCTTCCCTAGGTTTAAATAATAGTAGTAATTTAAGAAGGCGGTCTTATTATATAGCTAAAACTTAGTCTTATTATTAAATTTAAGATAGTACCACTTTATATAATAAGTATATATAATACGTTTTATTATATTAATAGGATTAGTATATTATTTAAGGTATAATCCCTATATAATATATTAGTAACGGCGTAATATAGATGCTATATTAGTAAAGGTATTTATATTAATAGCCTTTATAATCTCTAAGACTAATCTAATAAGGGCTTTAGCTTTACTCTTATATTAACGCTTTAGAGTAGTAACTTTCTTAGATAGGGTAAGCTTTACCTTACCTAAATTAGGGGTAGTCTTCTTTGGACCTATAATAAGGCGTCTTAATAAATTATTAATAGCGTATTAATAGTATAATATAGGGGTATTATTAGTAGAATAAAGAAGGTTAAAGTAAGAAGAAACCTTATAAGATTTTAGTAGTAGAATATAATAAAAATTTACGCGGATACTTAGGTTACTTAAGTAACGAATATATAGCCTTAAGTACGCTATACTTATAATAGTATAGAATAATATAGAACTGTATTAGATTCTATCTAAAATATAAGCGGGAAGATAGTAATACTCTATCTATAGCCTTATAATATATAATTATACGGGTTTAATCCTTACTACTATATTCTTTCTTAATTAATAAGAAATTTCGTACTCCCCCTCCTTTTTCCCTTACTAATACTAGCTAATAAGTATATAAATAGTCTAATATCTAGCTAGACTAATATAACTTATATTAGGGGCTCTTATATAGCGGATATATATTAAATATATAATATTTTAGACTTAACTCTTTAGCTTTAGACTTATAGGGTAAGTACTCTCTTATTTCTTTATCTAACTAGATTAGAAAGTAATAATAGTTACCTAAAGGATAAAATAAAAGGAAAGAGAAAACTATAATAGATCTAGAAAAAGAACTAGATACCTATATATAGTAAATAAGGGTTTTACTAGCGTTACGCTTAGATTTTCCCTAGGAACCTATATATAATTAGTCTATATAGACTTAAAGGAGGGCTAAAATAGACTCTAAATAGAATTAATAACAATATATATATAATTAGTTTATAAAACCTTAAGAGAATATTAAAATAAATTCTAGAAAAAATAATAATAATTTAGGTATTAAATTACCCCCTAAGGTTTAAGTTTAGCTTTAGATCTAAAGTTAGAAATTTAATCTCTTATATTTATATAAGGACTAGCTACTATATAGGCCTAGTTACCTAGAGTGTCACGCAATAAGCGAACACTACTAGCACCTCTTTTGGTGTATTGGTAGTGCGCATAACTAGGCCTGCGGCTATAACAATTTATAACCTTACTATTACACTATATAGTATTATCTACTTTTATTATATGTATAATACTAGTTTACTATTGAATTTTTCTATTTCGTGTTATAAATATTTAATTAAAATTTTTTAAATATCTTCACACGCTAGAAGACGTGGCTCGCGCTATCCCAGGAGTAGTGGTAGCACAGGAGGCAACCAAGTCGTCCTTGAAATCACGCGGCAGCTGTAAGTGAGCTTAGTAAACACTCGGTGTGAAGGAACGTAGAATGCCCCAGGGTTGTTATCCTATAACTTGTCTAGTAAGATACAAGTAGGCTACTCAAGTCATATTCTGATACAGCTATTTGCGCGGCGTGCGCAATGCATGAAACTTCAATGGTGCTCGTTGTAAAACGGGTCTTGCATCCGCCCAGCCTGGGGTACAAGCTTTCCGTCAGCTCAACTTGGAACCTTATCCCACCCACCTAACCAACTTCTAGCCATCTTCATTCATCTACTTCCACCACGTCCATCAACTCATGCCGTATGTCGCAAGCAATCTCATCCCTCTTCATTCCGATACCGATACATTTTAACTTCGTGTGCAATTGCTGGATGCAGGAGTGATTGTTGCGCATTCTTTTTGGAGTTCTTTGTGAAACCTTTGATAACCGATATTCACTCCATCTGACATCAACGAGGTGAGCGCAGCCTAGTAGAGGATCTGCTTGGGTTGTTGGTGCACTAACCTCACGTCTCGACAGCGCGCCGCGTCGGTTCAACATTTTCCTCGCGTGGCTGCGGTACCGTCTCTCCGGCGATTGATCCCCAAGAGTGTTCGGATAGAGTCGCAATCCAGTTTCACACGCTGCACGCATATACCGAAGGATGGCCAGCGGGCCAAGTCCCAAGACCTCAAGCCCATCTTCGTTACCGGTATCGTCCTTAATGCAAGGATCGTTCGGTTCAAACTCATCAACCTCCCCAAAGGACATGGTCACCATGGTCGACCCTGTCGCAACCGAGCTTTTCGGCACAACGGTCATGAGCAAACCTCACGCCTACAAGATGACTTTACCTAGCGATCGCATCGCCGCCGACAAGCCTGCCGGACTGGGTCGTGCGTTTTTGGACAATGGTCCCCCTGTCAAGGGACCGGACATGGGGAGACCTGCGACCATCCTTTTGCGCAAGTTACCACGAAATATTGGGGTGGAAGCGCTTCATGGAATGCTCTTATTCGCAAAAGATTTCATGAGCGCAGAGTTTGTTGAATGGCCCGATGAAAAAGGGTTGTCATCTGCCGTTGCGCATTTCAAGACGCTCGCTGGTGCCAACGAGGCCAGAGACAGGCTCAACGGGAAAGCTATCACTTCCAGTGAGGCTAACATGATTGTTGAGGTGCTCCCACCTGGCGCCCCTATCTCCATGGTTTCGAGGCGCAATACTATTGATGGACTGACCGGCCGTCACAGCAACACCTCAATTGGTGGAAGCATTAGCGGGCCACTGAACAATGGCGGCCGTCAATCATCCCGCTTCAACGGAACATTCCAGCATGCAAGAGAAAAACTTTCGCCCCCGACCAGCATGCATGGTGTTTCCAACGGTGAATTCCCCGTACCCGAGAGCAGTCCGCATTTTCAGAATCTGTTCTCTCCGCAATCTCCATTAGCGAACTCTTCCATGGAACATCCTAGAGTGTCTGGCAAGTCCGTTATCAACGACGACGCAGGTGATGACGAAACCGGAGAATTGCTAAAAGATCCGATTGCATACGCGAAGAATGGCCATGCGAATCAGATAAACGCACCTCGGCGCCAGGCGACCGCGCAAATGCCGATTGCGAGGTTTGCCGGGTTGTCGCTGTCAACAAACGGCGGTGGCGGTGTCAACAGCCCCGGTGGTTCATCTTCCGGCTTTGTTACTCCTCGAGGTGTGAACGCCTTACAGTCTCCTGTTTCAACCATGCATCCGAACAGCTTGTCAAACGGTATGAATTCCATGAGCCCGAACGGGGCTTATGCCCTCAATCAACCGTTTCAGAGGCACAACTATCCGCCTATCAATCCAGCGGATCAAAACCCCCCATGTAACACGCTCTACGTGGGAAATCTACCCATTGACACTTCCGAGGACGAACTCAAAGCTATGTTCTCAAAGCAACGCGGGTACAAAAGACTTTGCTTCAGAACGAAGCAGAATGGACCAATGTGTTTTGTGGAATTTGAAGATGTCTCATTCGCTACTAAGGCTCTCAATGAACTTTATGGTCACCCGTTGCACAACAGTGTCAAGGGCGGTATTCGCCTCAGCTTCTCGAAGAATCCACTGGGCGTACGCGCAGGCCAGAACAACCCTTTGGGTCCTCACAGCCCGCTTAACCTTCCAGCTAACCTGCCAGGTTTCGGCTCTGGAATCGCCAGCACTGGCTTCACTGCAGCAAGTGGACCACCACCAGGACTAGCTGCCCCTCCGGGCTTAGGACCGTCACAATCCAACAGCATCAATTCTACAACCTCACCAAGCAACGCAAACAACTTCACACATGGTGGGTTTGGATTGGGTCATTCCTTGCCGCCTGCCCCAAGACCTCACACTCTTTCCGGTAGTCTAGGCGCCGGGACCACTGGGGACATTTACAACAACAATGTCCAGTTCATGGACTTCATGACAGGAAACTAGGAAAAGAGCTAAACGAGGGAGAGGGAGAGGGAGAGGGAGAAGAATTTTACCTTCATACCCAATCGCTGGATCCTTATGCTCTCATTATTTCGTTCGTCTTTACAAGATGGCGGCCTTTCCAAGGCATCTAATCTTGGGTTAAGCAAGCCTTGTTTATGATTCCCCATTGCGCGATTTCACGTCATTTTTCTATGTTTCGGTTACCATGTGTTGGGCGCTAAGGTGAAAGGATGCTGAGCATACAGGTTTACATCGTCAGGGGAGAAATGACAAATTCACGTCATATACCTTATAGGACATTCCGATACAAGACGTGAGGTATGGGTTAACACTTCGGCATAACTACTCCACTTCAAAGATCTTCCAGCAATTGGGCGGTTGAAATTGGTGTTCGTCCGCAACGCAGTTCAGTTTCATGGTCAGGAGCAACGTGCAGTGGTAGAACGAGGTTAGCTCGAATGCATGCACCAGTATCTGGAGTGTGTATATCTCTAGTTCCCCATCGTTATCAGTCGATTCACCTTGGCCCTCACTGATAGTACTTCCTTATGACACGCAGCGATCGAGGATTTGAGTACGGACCAGCGTATAGCCGTTGATGTCTACGTACATGCAAGAGGAGTATATGGCAATTATCTCTACGTAATACTACGACAGTTGAATTTAGTTAAGGCGTTGGCACGATACTAGATAATTTAGGACGGTCATTATGGGGTCACGGGCCATGTAACGAAAGTCTCATGATGACTGGGCTAAATCATTTGCAATGGCTGAATGGAACAATCCTGCTTTGATAAAAGGAATTATCTAGTGCCCGTAATTCCAGAAGCCGTTATATAACGCCGGCAAGCTGCTTCGAATTGAATAGATCCAAGTTGGTGAGGGCTAGAATTCACTAGTGGGAACAAGACTAGACCATTCAAATGCTGAGCTAATCGTATTATACCTGCCTGCTATACCATGCGCAAGCAGTTCCACTACTTGCTCCACGTTCGACTTCCGAGTCACCTACTTTGTCAGCGACACACGCCCATCGTCATGTCCTTGAAAAGTCGGTCCGCGCGGCTTGCATCAACTTCACTTTCATCGGTATCTGCCTCATCGCACGATCATGCCACCAAGCGTTACTTTTCCGCAACATGTTGCCGAGGGACACGGTTGAGACGAAACATGTTCGCATGGCTCGAGGGACCTGGCAAAGTCTTTCGTGACCCGTTACCAGAGTCTACAAACTACCTCTGTGCTTATGACAAGAGCGGCCGCCTGATTCGAAGCGGTAAAGACGCGGCGGCCAGTAAAGCTTCAGCGGAGAGTCCGGATCTGGAGACTTCAGAGGATAGAGTTGATCAGCCGCTGGAAGCGCTTCGAGATGAAGAGCTGCCCCGCGAATCCGACGAGGATTTGAGACCTTTCCCCTTGAATCAAACCTTCAAAAGCCAGTCCGTCTTAAGTGAGGAAGCTCGTGAGGCAATTTACAGGATGGTTGCTCTGGAAGGGCAGAGTATACGTAACGCTAGCGCATGGTTCAAAGTAGACATGAACAGAGTTGGTGCTGTTGTCCGGTTGAAGACCATCGAGAAACAGTGGGATAAACAGGTGAGAGCTTGAACCGGCTTACCTCCTCGACGAGGTATGGAGCAACGAAAGGGTCGCTAATTGTTCGAAAGGGGAAGTGCCTTGCAAGACCATATGCCAAAGCTGTTCTGTCAATGCTTCCTGTCACGCCGTATGACCTACAAAATCCAGCAAAGCATGAATCGATTAACGATCTGGCTGTGCATCAATACACGAAGCAGCAGTTATTCTGGCCGACCTCGGAGTCCCGGCCGTTCACTCGCTCAGATGCTGCAGCGGCGTTTGACGCTACCTTACTACCTGCTGACGGACGGATTCCTCACCCAGAACTGGTCCGGGTGGAGAAAGACAGACTGTCAGGGATTAAAGCGCCCGAGCGAGTGGAGCGGGAGGCCGAGAGGTTGCAGGCTGAGCGGGAGAGAAAGGAAACCTTGAAGCAGGCTCGATCGGCAGAGGAGCAGCGACAGACGAAAGTTGTTAGTGGGCAACGATGGGATTTTAGATTTAAGAACGTTAACGTTCAGGATGTTGGTGACGATGGACGTGCCACTACAGGCGTTGGCTGGAGGTATGGTGCACCCCATATGGATCGTAAGATTGGGTTAGCCAAGATACCTACGAGCGTTACTTAAGAGGCAGATATGTTGTAAGATATGGAGCACTGTGCAGGAGGTTGAGAAGACCAACTAGATTTCCTTGATATTAGGTCATGCAGCGCGCAGCAACCCCTAACAGAGGGCTCTAGAGGGTACTTAGGCACAACCAGGCATATCGGCATCGCCGCATATACTCCGTGACACTGCTACTGACGTCTCCATTGCAATACGTGCGACCATGACCATACAGGTATCCGTATGCGGCCTGAAGTACATGATGCGACTGAAACATCAGGCAATTATATTCATTACTAAAGCATCGGCGCGCACCTAAAAGCTCAGCTGACATAACAGAAAAGAGTATTTACATTATATTGGTGCTTCAGGCACCGTACTCGACACCATCGAAAGCAGAGAAAGCATGGCTTCGGTAGCCCGGAATACCGTCCGAGTTAGTGCCAAAGGAGCACCTTATCTTATCAATCAACATCTGGACGCTGGGGGATCTTATTTCTGATTTGGGTAGTTCAACTTCTAGGATTGTTTCCCGAGCAGTTCATGATCACTACCAATAACACAGCCTCCATTGCTGCGTGGTACGAGGCGACATTTTCCTGTAATTTCGACGTCCTTATAAGATTCATTGTCAAGAGGATCAATTCTTAGAATACAGCACTTTGTTGCAATGTCTGCGCATACGACCAAACCTATTTCTTGGCTGGCACCGCAGTATGTGCACGGTGTGTATATACCGTCGGCTCTGCTCCTTGTAGGCTGTGCGATTGTGAAGATAACTTGGTTGCCATATGCTGTACTGTTGGCTGCTACATTGGGGGGATGGAAGGTGTACAATAGCCGTAAGCGTGCGAAGGAGGTGCAGAGATTAGCCGCTAATATGTACATTTGCAGAGGCAAGAAAGGTCCTAAAGCCGAACGAATTTCAGACCTTTGAATTGAAAGAAAAGACTATACTGTCACACAATACGGCGATGTAGGTCTAGTAAGATAGTAAAATTATGGTTCTCACTTTGCAACAGATATCGATTCGCGCTGCCTCGTTCGAAAGACATCCTCGGCTTACCCATTGGCCAGCATATTTCGATTGCCGCAACCATACCTGGGCAGCCTAAAGAAGTCGTTCGGTCGTATACTCCAATATCCTCTGATGACACTCCTGGCTACTTCGACCTCCTCATTAAATCATACCCAACCGGAAACATCTCCAAACATGTCGCCAGTTTGATGGTTGGCCAAACCATGAAGGTCAAGGGGCCTAAAGGCGCAATGGTATACACCCCGAACATGGTCCGACACATTGGAATGATTGCCGGAGGGACTGGCATCACCCCTATGCTGCAGATCATTAAGGCGATCATCAAAAACCGACCAGAAAAGGGTGGCACGGACCGGACAGAGGTGGATTTGATATTCGCCAATGTTAACCAAGAGGACATTCTGTTGAAGGAGGATCTCGATCAGCTCGTGAAAGAAGACAAAGGCTTTCGCGTGTACTATGTTCTGAACAACCCACCCACGGACTGGGAAGGTGGCGTGGGATTTGTGACCTCAGATATGATCAAGGTATTTATTCCTAGGGAGCTCGACAGGAAGGAGAAATATACTCACCTTCAAAAGGCTAAATTTCCCGCACCTGCCTCCGACATTAAGATCTTAATCTGCGGACCACCTCCAATGGTGAGTGCGATGAAGAAAGCAACGGACTCGCTGGGCTACCAGAAGCCTAGACCAGTAAGTAAGCTAGAAGACCAAGTGTTCTGCTTCTAGGTAGGACAAATCCCCATAGGTCAGAAGATCACATCTTCATAAGCAAGCGGTGCACGGCACGAAAGTGCCGCAACAGATAGTGACTTACATGTTGAAGTCCCACAGCCATATTCGAAATGACCTCTGCAAAATGCTAACGGCGCGATGTAATCAGCCTGCAGTGCTGCAGCTTTGGTCTCGAAAAGAGACCTCAACATGCGAGCCCCTCGTGCATGTTCTGGGACCTTGTCGGCTATCGATAATGAAGCTTCTGATTTCCTCTCTGCTCGAGCTTTTGCTGCCTTCTACTGAGCGCATTATTATCGCGTGTCTCAGTACCCTTGTCGCTGGGAAGCCCCAAAGGTTCCCGGCTTTTCTGGAAGAAAGAAGTATAGATCAGCCACACGGAATATACCGGTATGGCAGCCTGGCTCCGTTAGAACTGAAGACAACCACAAAACCATGCCCCCGTAAAGCGTCTTACCCAAGCCCACCACGCCTTGTCACCGAAGAGAGCGTTGAGTATGAGGCAGCCATAAGTCCAGTATAAGACGTCCCACATCCATTCCGTCAAACCTTTAGCTTCGAGATCTTCACCAGGATTGCGAATCTCTCCAGGATTTTTACCATAACGCGGTCGTCCAATGCGTTCAAACCAGAACTGAATCGTCAACGCAGGTGTAGAAAATCCCCCATAAAGGAACGCAGACTTTTTCGTGAACGATGATCGAAACAAAGCAGCACGTATTATCAGAACAACCAGATGGACTACAGCTGTCGAGAGCAACGTGCGGTTCAATATCTCTGTGTTGCGTTTGGCCGTCAGCTTGGCAGCTTTCTATCCACCTGTCAGCCCAGCAGTTATCCGTTGCAGGTACTATTGTTGCTTACTTGGGCCATTGTAGATATATTTTCAGATCGTAGTGATATAGATCGTTTCCCCCAGACTGCTTTACCAAAGCTGCAACAAAGCAGTGTGGACGATGGGCTATCCGGCATGACGTTACTGTTGGACGAAGCTCGGGAAACGCACTAGAACCAAAAAGGATTGGGGTTCTCGCATCAAAACATTACCTTACCAACCGAGTTGGCGGATACAGACTATCAGAGCATCTTTGGAACCAAGAGGTCTTTCTGAATTCATAATCGGTCCAAGAACAAGACGTCAAATGTTGCGACGTTTTGACCAGCCAGCAACTAAGCTTGTTACCCTTCTCAGTATCCGCGAAATCGCGCTACGCGCATACCCTGACCGTGCTGCACGTCCAATCTGATGCGTGCGTGGTATAATGTCCCCTCATCGTTCGGTGTGTATGCGTCCTACATACAAACTATTTACAGTCAACTAATCTAAACAGTATAGTGACTTCCAAGCAGACTACACCCTCCTTCCGACCCACAAACTCCCCAACTTTTAAAGTCGCCTCAACATGAAGGAAGGGGCGGACCTGTAGCTACTCACACTCATCCGCATCCCTTCTGCTGTTGCATTCGAGCCAGATCTTCCTCCTGCGGCGTTTGAGCGGAAATCTTCTTCGGTTCACAAGGAAACTTCAACCTCCATTGGCGACAACCGCACCCTCAGCCCTGTAGGTATTCTGCGCCTAGAGGTAACTACATATATGTCTCCAAACCCTTACATTTCCAATCAGCTCCGCCAGCTGATATGGTATCATCTCGATAATGGCTTGCCAGAAAATGCCCTATTCCTTGCGGGCAGGTTCTACGGCCATGACCAAAGAAATCCGCACGCGGTACATCTTCTGGCGCTGTGTTATCTTCGACAAGGGCAGGTCAAGGCCGCATATGAAATTAGCAAAGAAGCCTTGACAAAAGGAGCACACTTGGGTACTTCCTATGTTTTCGCTCAAGCTTGCTTGGGCCGGGGCAGGCCAAAGGAGGGCATTCATGCCCTTGAGAAATGTCGCCACTTGTGGACCGGACATTCGTTTTGGAGTCAGTAAGACCGTGTCAGTAATAAAACGTGCAAGATGTTAACTCTTCTTCCTGCACGCAGCGGAACCTTCAGATCCTTATAGACGTTACAGTCCGGACGCAGCAGCTGTCGCCTGTTTGTTGGGTAAGCTGTGGCAAGCATTTGGGGATACGAAAAGGGCCGCTGAGTTCTATGATACTTCCCTGAAACTGAATCCATTCATGTGGGATGCTTTCACACAGCTATGCGCTATAGGTAAGTGTCTGCTAGTGTAGCTTTCGATCCAGCTATTGATGGCTGCTAGGGATCAACATACGTGTGCAGAACATTTTTAAGATGACGCGCGAGCTGAGCGCTACGCTTGATGAAGACGCAAATCACGGCCCTGAAGTTATTGCAAGCAAAGTAGAAGCTGCATCCTTTCCAGCACGTCGGACCGCACCACACATTCCGGAGGATGACCCTTTCGTTAGGAGTTCGAAGACAGGAGGGACCAGATCTGAAGCTTGGCAAGCCTCTGGGGGCACGGGTGCAAAATCGGGTGGTCTTCTAGGTAGTCATCCGACCTTGGATACGAGAACGCCGCGTCCCGACCCTGATGCGGTTTTTATGGACGATGGGAAGATCAATGATGCAACCGTTTCTCATGCCGAACCTCCACTTGCCCCTTCAAGGACTTTGAACAATGCGCAGGTCGGAGTCCACGAGCCAGTTAGAGAGCAATCAAGAGTGCGGGCCGCAACGATGCGAAGTCGAGGGAAGCCTGGATCTGACAGCGCAGACTCGATGGAAACCGTGAGAGACCTGATGCGCTCATCAACCTTACAAAATGGTCACAAGCGAACTATCTCGGGGCAAGCTGCACAACCAGACATCAACCCAACAGAAGATCCTTCAAGTGCTTCACAGCAGCGAAGAAGCCATCGAATTAAGAACCAGCCGAAGCCTGTTCTAGGCAAAATAGCCATGAGTACTCTTCTGGCAACTTCTCGAGATACGCGAGAACCTAGAAAAGCCAGAGCGGTTGCCCCCAAACCTCGTACCACCGCCACTAGCACAACAGTCGGACGCACTGTGAGCGGCAACAGGAAGCCGCTAGAAAGTTCGGCATATGATCACAAGGACAACCGAATCCAAAGCACAGCCTCTGCCGTGTCCGTAGTGCAAGGGCTTGTGCAAGTGGGCAGGGGCAGCAGACGAGAGGCGGTTGAAAACCTACTGGACCTTTTCTCAAAGCTTGCAAACGGATACCTTGCTCTTAGCTGTTTCCAATGCCAGAAGGCCCTTCAATCATTCAGCAGCCTGCCGTATTCTCAACGAGAGACGCCCTGGGTCTTGGCACAGATGGGAAAAGCTTATTTCGAACAGAACTTGTATCACGATGCAAGCAATTTCTTTGCTAAAATCAAGAAGAACGCCCCTTATCGAATGGAGGATATGGAGGTCTACTCTACAACTCTATGGCATTTGAAATACGACGTCGATTTAGCCTTTCTTTCCCATGAGCTCATTGACAACGATCGGTTGTCGCCACAGGCCTGGTGCGCCCTTGGTAATTCATTCTCGCTCCAACGAGAGCATGATCAAGCCATCAAATGCTTCAAGAGGGCCACACAGTTGTGTCCTGGTTTTTCATACGCTTTTACTCTACAAGGTCACGAACATGTTGTTAACGAAGAATTTGATAAGGCTCTAGCTGCCTATCGCTCAGCAATCTCGGTTGATCACAGGCATTACAATGCATGGTATGGCTTGGGCAAGGTCTATGAGAGGATGGGAAAGTACGATCTGGCAGAGCAGCATTACAAAACAGCGGCGCGGATCAATCCGTCCAATGCAGTACTCCTGGTGTCCATTGGCATTGTGAGTGCATCTCTTCTGGAATTGATAGAGCTTAGATATTCTAACGATACTTTGCAGGTTCTAGAGAAGATGAAGATGATTTCGCCTGCTCTTGTGCAGTACACGCGTGCGTGCGAGTTGGACCCGAGTTCAGCTCTTGCTCGGTTTAAAAAAGCGCGGGCATTGATGAGCCTTCGCCGCACAGAAGAGGCTCTATCCGAGCTGCACATTCTCAGAGATATGGCGCCAGACGAGGCCAATGTACATTTCCTCCTTGGAAGACTTTGCAAGATCATGGGAGAGAAGGGGAACGCAATCAGGCATTACACCACCGCTCTAAACCTGGATCCTAAGGTTAGTTCTGTTGATCTTCACTTGTACGTGCGTGTAAGCTGACATCAGATGCAAGGCTGCACAGTATATCAAAGAGGCTATGGAGTCTCTGGAGGAGGAGGATGACGATGATTCGCAAGAATTTGATGAATAAGGGGGTCTCATGCCAGTTAAAGTACTTCCATGTTCAACGGCATCTCTAAAGTGATTGTTCCAAGTAGAAGTCCATGCCGGTTGTGTGGCGCTATTCTTGCTGTCATGGACCGGCGGCATTCCAATGGCGTTTCAGTCACCTCTCTAGGCTTTAGTCAAGCTTGCATGTTGTGCTCTTGTCAGCGCATGAACGCGGAGTCTCGGGCGGGGTATCGGTTGTTCTACTCTTCCTTTTGGGACGATGGGCATTTCAGATTGTCGTTTTTCCTTAGCTTGTTTTGTAAGGATACCCTGCATGTATATTCTGGCGCGGAAGCTGGGCTAGAAACCGATCATAGCATGCTCCTTCGCAACTGAAAGACGTGCACCTGTAACTAAGCGGTTGCAGCGGAAATTTTGCGTTTGACAGAGCCGCATTCGATTGGACAGTCCAATCTCGTCGTCGTGAGGACTTGCCAGGCGCTAATTACCCACTAAGCAGCCCACACCCCACACATGCGACTGTTTTCAGGAGCAGAAATGCTACCAGGCAATGACAACATAAGTGCTCCTGTAAGCACAGCCTCAAACAGTCCTCAACATCTTCAAGCAAGAGAAAGATTACGGCCCGTGAATCGATGGCGAAGAAGTTTTGAGTGAAACTGTCGAACATCCCTCATCTGACTCTGAGTATGCAAGAGCAATGGGACTCCTTTGGATTGTGTACTTTCCGGTCTTAATCAACGTTGTTCTCTTTGGGCTCTCCCCTATGCACTCATCGTTGGCTTTTATCGCTAGGGTCCTGGCATCGGTTCTTTGCATGATAGTCTGTGCTTGTTATGGAGTTGTAGCCTCAATCGTTCTTCGATGTCTTGGCTATGGAGGTCTCAGTCAGTGGACGGTCGCCCGCAGCTTCAAATGGACGATGCGGTACACGACTGGTGTACGTTTCATCATCCAGGGCGAAGAGCACCTAAAGACTCGGCCGGCTGTTTTCATAGGGAATCATCAAACGTGAGTCCTACATGCATCTTCACCGTGGCACGGGTCATACTTTTGCCACCACGTTGGGTTCACCAGCACTCCAGCAAAGGTCAGGAGGTTGAGGCTTACAAACCGCTAGTGAGCTTGACGTCCTCATGCTGGGTGCGATTTTTCCACCGTACTGTAGCGTCACTGCCAAGAAGAGCTTAAAATATGTGCCGTTTCTTGGTTGGTTCAGTGAGTTACTACTGGCAGATTCTGACACTGTTATCCTAACGTCGTCGCTAGTGACACTTTCGAAAACGGTTTTCATTGATCGAGCAAACCGGAACACTGCCATGGCAGCCTTCAACGGTGCGGCTCGAGAAATGCAGACTCAGAAGCAGTCTGTGTTTGTCTTCCCCGAAGGCACTCGTTCATACGCAGTCAAGCCCGAGCTTCTGCCCTTCAAGAAAGGGGCTTTCCATCTTGCTATCCAGGCACAAGTACCGATTGTGCCCGTGGTGGTAGCGAACTATAGCCATGTCCTCAATCTCAAAGCAAAGCGTTTCACTTCGGGTCATATCCCGGTCAAAGGTCAGTGGCCTTGCGATTCAAGGTCAGCACGTGTGCGTGGCAAGCACAAGCTAACTTGAGCGACGGCAGTACTTGAGCCGATCTCCACCAAAGGCTATACTGCTGCTGATGTCGAGGATTTGACCAGGCAGACGAGGGACACCATGCTGAAGGAGTTGCTCAGCCTCAGCACCACCAAAGAGATCGCTTTCGAGCCTGCGAGGGCGGGACAAGCGATCACAGTAACCGCTCTTGAGAAATAGCCAGCAACATCAGGTTCCACCAATGGTCCTCAATCTCGAGGTACTGCTTCATCTTTGTATCGGCCATAGTGCGTAGAGCCAACCGAGTCAATGATCTACTTGGAGTGGATTTCACAGAATCTTTACAAGCACTGCCCAAACCATGTGGTTCTCCGGTAGCAAAAGCCATTCAAACCTGCACCACTGGAGCCGGATTTGAAAGAAAGAGAGTTCATTGCTTGATGTCGGTAAAGATTGATGTAAAAAAGTCCTCCGGCTGCACTGTCAGTTAGGAAACGGAGCCCAATCAGACGTTTCGACCACTTGTGACAACCGTGTCTTGCACGTCGTCTGCATGAGATACTGTGCATAAGCAAACCAAAGAGCAGCATCTGACCATTCGTAATTCTGAGCCTGTGCCCTTGGGGTAGCGGATAGGTGCCTCTGAACGGGAAGAGTTTCCCAACTTATTGCGCATACAAACCGCCGTCAACAGACACGACCTGAAAAACGTCAGACAATTGTGGTCATTGCGAGTGAGAAGGTTCGTTGCCTTGTTCGTCACGTAGCCGACTTTGACGAGCCATATGACAGTTTCTGCTATCTCCTGTGCAGTTCCTAACCTCTGTACTGGTATGCCTTTAAGTATCGAACGTTAACATAGTAGCACAGCGAAGCCGAGAAGTTCGTTTGACCTACTTTTCGCTAGTTGATCGGGCTGTCCAGGAAGCATGCCTGTTTCTTGTATAAGAGCAGGCGCTATGCCGTTAACAGTTATGCCTTTAGAAGCATACTTTTGAGCTAGCCAATGAATCAAGCCATGAAGCGCGCTCTTGGATGAACTGACGGTAGCAATTAGCACTTCCAGACTACGACTTAGTCACGAACTCAACAGGGAAAAGTTACATATGACGGGCCTACTTACGCGTAGTGAGGTCCAACAAGACCTCCCGTGAAGCCCGCAACGCTGGAGCAGTAGACCACTCTTCCAAACCCGTTCTGCTCCATATGCGGAATGCAAAGCTGCGAAAGAAGGAACGCCGAACCGCAATTGGCTCTCCAAGTATGCTCGAATTCTTCTATCGATATCTCTTCAACGGATTTGGTGTTACTCTTGTCTGACGTGGTACCTGCGTTTGCAAAGAGGATCGTCGGTCGTCCAAGAGTCGAACAGACTGATCCATATAACCTGCGGATCTTGGACACGTTATCATCGTTGATTGAGGGGACAGTCACAGAAAGGAAGCGCAACGTTTGTCGGTCAAACTCGGTTCAATCAACATGGAGAGAACGACAGTAGTTCATGAAGTGCAGTCGAAGGGGCGCCTTTTCTGAGTTTCGGGTAGACCGTGGACGAGCAAGAACCATACAAGAAAAAGATGCTCACCTCATCGTAGGAGCTCAGGTCCGCTTGGAAGGCATGGGCCCGTACAGCTTTGCTGCGAAGCTCGGTCACTATCTCCTCAGCCTTCTCTGCTGAACGAAAGTAATGGACGGCCACCGCGCAGCCATGCGAACCAAGAAGTAGAGACGTAGCTCTGCCTATCCCACCGCTTGCACCGGTGACAAGGGCTATTTGATTCGAAAGGTCAAATCCACAGTCGTTGCTGGCCATAGCAAAGGGTGCTAGAATCAAAAAGCTGCGGGCCGCTTCTGCGAATGACGGACCGGACCTAAGGCCTGTCGCTCAGGGCTTGATAAATGTCAATTACGGAAAGCTACTGTGGTGCTTGTAGTAATTGAAACAATGATCGCACGGCCGTCATTCAGAACCAACTTGCGTGACTGTACTGTACGTGGATAAATTGAAACCGCTCACGTGCTTTCAGACAGCTGGAGGCCGTGGCATCCGCAAGAGTCGAGATGGATACAGATCCCGTCAATGAAGGCTGCACATGACGTAGTAGCTTGCATGAACTGGAAGGTATCTCGAACACAAGCTAGCGCAGGGACGGACGAGGAACGTTCCGCCCAACCGGGCCGCGCACAGTCAGCCTTGTGCTAGTGCACAACGCTTGAAAGTATTTGGAAGGTAACACTACGATTTACCATATGTCCTGTCAATCATTGCTGGAGTGATGCTTCTGCCAGAGAACAAGGTCCCGACTTAAAACATCCATCATCTCTACACTGGTCAGTGACACGAACTCTTTGTCCAACTGCAGCCCACTGTGAGAAGCGATCGAATTCCCCGCTACGCTGCTCACTGTGATTGCCGGAGGTGCTGACGGCATGGTCGTAAGGCTGACAAGGGGTCTAGCAACGTCTTTGCTGCTATTGTCGTCCGCATGAGAAACATCTTTAGCCAACTCTAGCTGGGCCCTTCCGATATATTCCAGAATGACCGCTGCTCGTCTCTTCATCTCGGTGAAGCTAGTTCTGTGGACGTTGGACGATTTTGATCTCGCTGATTTACCTAAGCTAGAGGCACCCACGACTCCGTTGCTGTTGGGTTGAGTGCGAGACTCCGCGGTCGCGCTATTATCGCCAGTACGATGTGGTGACGCGGAAGCCTGTGCAGTATCGTGTTCTTTTGTGTATTGATTCTTGCCGACCCGTCCACGCTTCGCAATAGGGCGTCCCGAGCGCCTCGCATTGGACGAGGAGGTTGCGGCTCCGGTCGCAATCTCGATTGATCCAGCTGGAACTGTTGTTGCCTCAGTCGTTTGCGAGGGAGTGTCCTTACCATGGCTAGATACAGGGGTCTCATCAGCAGGCTCAGGATCTGGAAGAGAAATCAGCCTTCAAATCTACGTCCAAGAAGCCACACTTACCTTCACCACGCCTTCGGTCAGCTCTGCCCTTTCGCCGCCCTGCAACCTCTGCTCTCTCCCTTTCTCGGTCCTTGTCCCTTTCCCGCTGCTCCTTCTCCCTTTGTGACTTCAAAAGCGTGGGACCAATCGCAGCAACCGCCACTACGTTGCGGTTCTTCCGTCCGGTAGTCTTGGACGGATGCAGGTCATCGTCTGACTCCTCCACTGTTTGAGACAAGCTGTGTGGGTTTGAAGGAGACGAGGATGAGTGGGAGCCAGTTCGCTGGCGTTTCGAATCAGCCTTGACGCTAGTGGACAAACTTAGCAGCCTGCAGCACGATGTGGTTGAGCAATCGCATACTCTTCGCTCTCATCACGGCTCCTCTTCCCTCTTCTAGTCGTGATCTCCCCTGCCGCAACTCCGTCGCCCTTGCTCTCCTCAATCACACGTCGCATTACCTCGTCCTCTTCATAAGCCGCGCGGCTGTTCATCGTGGATCTCCTTTTGCCTGCCGCATCATTGTTTGAGCGGGTTTCCCTTGTTCTCTCTTTGCTCACTCTCTGATCTGCTTCTTTAGAAACCGAGGCATTCCTGCTAGTTTTTGGCTGATATTGCTCGTAGATCGGAAGATATCTCGATAGCCTCTGGCCTCTCGAAGTGGTGAAAATCTTGTGCAAGTCCTTTCTACATTCCTCACAGAAATACTCATCTGGACTCATTGCCTCATCCATAATACCCACGCAACCTCCATGCTGCCAGACCTTACATATGTCGCACTGAATGAACAGCCCACCAGCGTCCTCTGATTGAGTATCGTTCAATGCAAAGGAAGCGGCAACTTGAGCATCTTTGAGGTTGTGGTTTTTCCCGAGTTCCATATAGGGCGGAGTGGGAGGACCTGGATAATCTTGGTGTCCGCATACACATCTTGTGATCTCTTCCTCCTCGCCATCTCTCGCCTCGTCGTCATGATCGTCCGCTAACGTGCCATCGTCAAGGAAAGGCTGCTCCCGCTCGCGCTTTTGGCGTCTTGTTCGAGGCTCGTCCAAAGCATTGCTATCGCTGGCATCGTCTTCGTCAGAACTGGGTTGCTGGGGAGTTAGAGACTGCGGCGGGCTCGTGAGTTTGTTGTTCGATCGCGTGGTTCGTTCATGGGGTTGTGAGGTTCGAGCTCTCGAAGAACGCCTTGGAGTCATTATGGGTAATGCCGAACAGGAAGATGATCCACACAAAGGGCGGTAACTCTCCGGACGTGTGATGAGGGATAATATGGGATGCGGTCCAAATTTAAACCGGCACAGGTACCCCGCCCAAAAGCTTCGAGGAAGCCGTTCAGCTTAAGAATCGCCTTGTCCTAGGTTCGTGGGCCAGTCGGAATCGTTTGGGAAGAAGATGACAGAGTTTGAAATGAACCGAAGCAGTTGCGACCGTTTGGATGAAGAAACGAATGTGAATGTGGATGCTGGACTGTTCGAGTTCGCGCGACCTGTTGCTCGGCTCGGCATGGGCCAATTCATTGTGGCCTAGACCCAATCAGGAACATCTCCATGATGAACCCTGCGTGACATCAGCATGCAACATGTCGGACTGGGAGGACGAACAACTTCCACTACCTTTCGTATCTTCTGTTGACGACCATCAATTCATTGCACTGTAACGTTGGCCTCATGGTGTCACCCATCGTTTTGTCAGGGGTCCTTGGCGATTACGCATGTTTCTTTATCGATAAAGAAACGTTGGCCGTAATGGATGGGTGGATCTTTTTAAAGCAGAATAATCTGTTTTCGCACAACTACTAATGGATACGAAGCGACGTTGCGTAAAAGTTGGTGTCCTCGCATTGCAAGGAGCCTTCAGTGAACATGTACAGCTACTCAGAGATGCATCAAAGTACCTTCATTCGCATGGAGTAACAGCGGTGGAATGGTCATTCGTTGAGGTCAGGATGCCTGAACAGCTGGCTGCATGTGATGCGCTGGTTATTCCAGGAGGCGAAAGTACTACAATGTCTCTCGTCGCTGCTCGCACAGGGCTATTAGAGCCTCTGCGGAACTTTGTTAAGTACGTGTGCGGCACTATGTACAGGTTTCTTCCTGCTGACATTGCCCAGATTGGAGCGCAAACCTACGTGGGGTACGTGTGCAGGGCTGATCCTCTTGGCTGAGGCTGCAAATCGTACGAAGAAAGGGGGTCAAGAATTGATAGGAGGGCTCGATGTTTGCGTCGATCGGAACCATTTCGGAAGGCAGGTGGAGAGTTTCGAAGCCGACTTGAGCTTGCCGTTTCTTGAAACGACTGGCGCCGCTAGCACTAGTGAAAGGCCGTTCAGAAGTGTGTTCATTAGGGCGCCGGTTGTTCAAGCAATTCTAGAGGTCGACAAAACGGCGATGGACAAGACTCAACAAAATGACATAGTCGTTGCACCTCCGAAAGCGCCAACCGACTGTTTAGTTGAGGTCCTTGCAAGGCTTCCTAAAGCGGCCAAGGCAATAAGCGAAGAGGATGTGACTGCGGAAACGGCTGGAGAGGCTGGTGATATCATCGCTGTCCGACAGGGCAATGTCTTCGGCACAAGTTTCCATCCAGAGCTTACGGGCGATCCACGAATACACATCTGGTGGTTGCAACAGGTCCTCAATGCCACGGAACGACTGTGACGGAAGCCTGGGGATGCTGAGTTGGAACATTGCCAACATATCGTAGTTTTCCAGATCCCGTCTTCCACATAGTGCCTGAGGAGTCTGAAATGGCGACTTCCAAATCATGATTGATCTAGACTCATGTCAGGAGCGCCAAGAAGGCACCAACAAATTTCTCGAAACCTCAGCTCGTGCATTGCAAGTCGCAGGGGATTTTGCCATCGACTCAGTCCCGAACGTCGTCTGTTGCGGCTCTTCCATAGCCGCCTCGGCCAGGGTCGTACTCATCTCGATACTCATCCCTCACCTGGCCGCCTGATTTCCCGCGCCTATTTCATGTCAGCCGAAGAAAAAGCGTACGACAGTTCGGCACATACCCATACTGTCGCCCTTCTGTGAAACCCTCATCCAGATCGGTTCGGATGATACGTTCGTCGAGCTTAGTTCCTCCAATATACTTCATGCAATCTAGCGCATCTTGATGCGTATAGTATTCCACAAAGCAAAAACCACAGGGTGTCTTCTGGAATCTATCCAGGCCCATGACCAGTCGCTTGATTTCGCCGCATCTAATTGGGAAGGCCGAGCTCAGCAGTGGTCCTACCATCATGTGTACAGCATTGTGACCCACTTTGCAAACAACTCGTGAATTTGTTCTTCGGTGGTATAGAACGAGCTAGCACGGAGTCGATTTAGCTTGTGTATATGACTTAGCCATAGCTGATTACCTACAGATTGCCAACATAAAGCGTCGTAGCGTCTTTTAGTTTGTCTTCCGGCTCTGGGCTGTGTTCACTAATATCCTCGTCGCGGTTGTGTCTCCGGCGCTTGTTCTGAGCAGTCTTAGCAATGCCAGTGTGGCGAGCACTCCAACCTTACCTTGCCTGTAGCATATGAACTGGGCTTGTCCAACCGGTCAAGGGTATTCTGTAGCATTGACAGAGCCATGGTAACTCTTAGATGTCGCGAAACAGTGACAAGTGCTGCCAAGTGATATATTGAGACCCCGATACTGAGCTGGGGGCGCTATGTCAGGCAGAGTGAGATTTGTGAAGTAACATCAAAGGTGAGAGAGTGGTTGATCGATAGGATGGAACTTGGAAGGTGCCTTACCTAAAGTACCTACCTTAGCTTAGCTTCACACGGGTACTCCCGCTGCTATCGTCTCCACTTTTACGTGCGAGCCGCAGGTGGGACAAAGCTGTGCGGAAAGATTTCCACAGCTTTGTAGCTTTGCGCGGACACCTTTGTTTACCTATATTGCTCGACTTCTGTCTGCCTTGCTTTGGTACCTCTCATCATTCGCTTGCCAACAGTGTCAGAAATGTACCAAGCTTCCAAATAGGCCAACCCTTCATATTGCGCGCCCACTGATCCTTTCCATCGCCTATATGCCTAGGGTCATCAGCTACACTCCGTCGTGGTTATCGAGACCGTCGGCAGGCTTCGCATTCTTCTGCTCCGATAGCGCGGCGGATGGCTTAAACGGCTTCCCAAAAACAGAGCCATCGCATGCAAGCAATGCAACGGGACCTGCTCAGCTTCCGACGAAAGTAGTCGCCCATCGTGGAACGGAGGTCTTCTTTGCGGTTGGCAGCGAAATACGCTGGGCGGATCTTGTGTCGCTCAAGGAGCAATCGTCCAAGGGCGACGAGACTTCCCAACACAAGCATTACAAAGTAAAGCATATGATCCTTACTACCATGTCTGGGATGCTAATCAGACGAGCAGGTTCTCAAAACGCCTGTCCGCAGTCAAATCCGACAACTTGCCGTGTCACCAAGAGGCGAGTTTCTCGCCATCCTGACGTCCCATACTGTTCATGTAGCACTGATACCGGACTCATCGCACTTGTCCCCCGTCAATGACGTGCATGTCAAGCTCAAAGTGTGGCAGTTGGGACCTACTGTGCATGTATTGGATCAGGAGCCTGTGGTGTCGGCATTGTGGCATCCATTGGGCGTTGGGCGAAGATGCTTGGTGACTATATCACGAGATGCAGTGGTGCGTTTGTGGGAGTTGAGTAGAGATGACCGATGGTCCTTCGACAATGCGGCTCTAGCAGTAGACCTGAAAAGGTTGGATGATAGCACCACGGTTGAGGACTTGTTGGAGAGCGGTAAGCGTACTAGAGTAAAGGGATTTTCTCCAGACTCTTTCGACATGCAGGTTGCTAGCGCATGCTTTGGAGGCAAAGGAGAATCGACCGAGTACCCGTGGGCAGCAACGACTTTATGGATTGCAATGGCAGGAGGTGATGTATACGCCCTATGCCCACTACTTCCCAGTAGATGGCAACCATCAGAAACGATGATCTTAAGCATCATGGCCTTGGTGTCAGGGAGAAGGGGGTTTGCCCCCGCTCAGGGTTCGAAGTTTCCCCAACAGAGCGAGCAGCAGTACCAATGGATAAGAGATCTGAATGAACAGGACACCACGGTTGGGCAAGACGATGCTGACGCAACAGCGCCTCGGATATACAGACGACCAACCTCCACAGCAGCAATACCCAAACTTCAGGGGCCTTACCACGTCGAACCGGAAATAGAATTGGATCTTGACGAGGAATTGACGGACATTTTAGCTTTTCCCGGCAAAGGAAACTACCGAACCTTCATTGAAGAGGTTCAACTCGATAATCGCCAGGAAGGATTATCCCAAACTATCATTTGCCTCGGCACAAGCAGTGGCAGGGTCCTCGTCTGCACGGAGTCAGAGTGCATTGAAGGTCACTGGCTGCCCTTTACGATGGTAAGTTTGTCGACTCTTTCGCGTCATCCACAGTTCTAATCCACTCAGGCTTCACCGGTTCCGCAGATCAAATCCTCACTTTTACTGGGTATCGAATCGGTTGAGGTTCGCCTGAATTCATGCCACGGCATTGATCGGCCGATGTTCACTCCCGACGTCCTTAGTCCCTACTCCTTCTTCGTTACATGTGCAAGTGGTGTAATGTATGTGTCGTTTGACGAGTGGACGAAGAAGATTGAGGAAGAACTGAACGGTTATGACGAGAGCGGTTCGACTTTCAGACTTGACATTCTTTTCCAAGGGTCGGGCGCCTCGGTCCAAAGGGTGTTAGAATTTCCTTTGGAAGACGACTTCAGCAAAGAACAGCTCTCGCCAAGCATCGTCTTTAACAATGTAGACTTAGGATACTATCTTCTCGGCGCTGTTCCCAACAACCCGTTTGCAGCTTCGCTCGATACAGGCAGCAAACGATCAGAGTCTTCGGACGATCACATCCCGCGGGACACGTTGTTCGATGATCCAGTCCCACTTTTGCAACAGTGGCCTCCATATCAGCCTGCGGCCCCTCTCTATCAACGGAGCGAACTAAAACGCTTGATGAATAGCTATACACAGGGGCATTATCGCCGGATGCTGAACGACGAGATCAGACTGTCGCCTGCCACGCTCAATATCCTGACGGAGGTTCACCGGCTGCTGAGTCGAGAAACCCACCAATTGGGGCTTGCGGTAGCCGACCTCTTCCGTCGATGCGAAGCACTGCAAGAAATCCTGCGAGATCAGATCACTAAAGCCGCGGAGATCTCGACCAGAATTGAAAATGTAGTTGGAGACGATGATTCTCTTGAAGGACGGAATGGTCTTTCCACCAGTGGTAGAGAAGCCATTGCTGAGCGACTTTTAAATGTCGAAGAGAGGCAGACGGAGCTCAAGCGGCGTTATGAGCGCATTCGTGTAAGATTACAGGAGGTTGGTGGCCATCAACTAGCACAGAAGGAGGAGGCTTGGATTAGAGAGGTTGACCGGATTGCTTCATCAATGGAAGAGACAGCTGTTGATAGTGCGCGACCTCAGAATCAAGAGTCGGCCGTTGAGAGATATCACACCGTCAAGTCGATGAAGGAACAATTCGGGTCTGAAGCAGATGAGATTTCGCAGCTCCGGAGAGGTGATTCAGGGCATGGCAGTATTAAGGCGCCGCCAGATCTGCGGAAGGGCAAATTGGCAGGAATCCAGGAGCTGCTGAGTCGCGAATCGGCGTTGGTAGAAGCGATCCAGCAGCGGATTGATCTCTTGTGTTATGATGCTTGATTCGGATATGCGATTGTTGAAGGACCGGTTGCGTACGAGCGCTCTCAATGCTGTGAGTGATATTCTTTCACATCAGGCGGTGGATATCCCGGGGAGGACACTGCGTCCGAGAGATAACTTCAAGATCACTCCCCTTAATGTACCACAGATCATCGATTGTACGTATAATGCTCATTACGCACTCAAGGCGCGTTAGCGGACAGGGTTAAGCTCATCACTAGGGATTTCACCTGTTGAATCATAACAATTATAGGAACATCACGTTCGGATCTTTGCATAACGTCCTGTAATTTTCCGATTTGTGAGAACCAGCCATTGCTCCATCGGCATGCACAGCAATCAGGGCTTCCATCGGCATCCCGCACTACTCCACAAGCGACTTTGAACTAGTTTTCGAATCGGCTAAAATTAACCTTTCCGATTCGACAACATATATGCCAAGACTGCGAACTAGCCCTCTACGGCGCAAGCTCTGGACCCCAGATGACCGCCGTTATCGCCGTCTCCACTCTGATCCTGTTCCGTATCAATAATCCAACATCTGATCTTGAAATCTACCCTGCTCGGCTCTTGCACTCGTCCGTCGAGTTCAGAGGATAACTGCTAAGCTGAGGATTTGACAAAAGCCGGTTCACATTGTGCAGGTACTGTCTGCGAGTAATCCATATATGGCAATGTTTCTGTGCCTGATTCGCAGGCATCCGTCTGAGACAGCTGATCGAGTTCTCCTCCCTGTAACTTGAAGGCCAGTCTGATGGCAGACCCCGCCACCATTCCCTCTCCTTCAGTGTTCCTCGAACCCAGCGTCGAGCTGGCACAAGCGCCTCCGAGAGCGAACAACAAGGCAGCAACAGAGGTCTCTACTGTGAATGGCAGGGAGGGACACCCGAAGCCGAAGCAGTCAAAGAGCAGAAATGGTAAGTTTCCTATTTATAGTTCTCCCGATTTCAAACCTTGAGGGTAGGCAACTCCGTATGTATACATGGTTAATCTTTCCAAGGGTGCGTCACATGCAAGGCCAAAAGATTGAAATGTGATGAGACGAAGCCTGCCTGTGTCCAATGCGCAAAGAGGAAAGTGACATGTGGAGGGTATAAGAAGGACTTCAAATGGAGGCCGTTCGAAGAATCGACCTTTGCCTACAAACCTCCAGTCGGGAAAGCACGGAAAGGTAAGGTCCTATCTCATTCCGTGTAACAAGGCGTACGTCTTATCCAGTTCTGCTCGCAGTATCCTCCCACGCCAATGTTCAGAGTATACCAGTATGCATGAGCCCAACAGACTCCGGATTGCCAATTGCTACTTATTCTGGACCGACTATCCCATCTGATTTACACATGCCGCAGCAGATATATTCACCCGACGTTGTCAGACCATGCATTTACGCCTCGAGCACGTCTTCCACAGACGGTTATGGAAGAAACCCGCCACCACATCCTAACTGCCAGAGGTCAGAGGCTGCGACTCCAGGCGACACAGTGTCTCAGTTCCAGCAGAGCTCCCTGTCCAGCAACGTAAGTCTGCTGGGCGAAGGTGACACTGTTCCCTCGGCGACAACAACACCATCAAGCATATCTTCGGGACAGTCACCACGTTTAGTAGATCTCCTGCTGCCCGGCACAGACATGCACACGCCTTCGGAAGAGTACCTCAGCTTTCGTGCACAGCATGCGGAGTATCTTTACCATGCTCCAGGGTTTAATCAGCAACCGGTTCTCGAGGAATTTGAGGATGTCGAGGAAATTGTTCGCCAGCCAGATTTAGTAGGCAACGATTCTTGGGTAGTTCGAATGTCCTCTCCAGCGCCTTCCAGCTCTTCGAGTTCGTCAGGTGGGTCAAATAGAGTATTAACAGGAATCCGCACATTAAGCCTGCAACAACCACGATTTGCGAGCGGCAGCCCTGAGATGCTAATGCTCCGCTTTGATCGGCAAACGTGTGGCATATTATCGCTCAAAGATGGTCCTACAGAGAATCCGTGGCGAACGCTCATATGGCCGTTAGCCCGAGATTGTCCGGCATTGTATCATGCAATTGCATCAATGACCAGCTTTCACTCTTCACAGCAAGTTCCAGGGATGCGGTTGCAGGGCATCGAACACATGCGGACGAGCGTGCAAGCGCTAGCATCTAACATACAAGACATGAGACTGGATACCGCACTTGCCACCACACTTGCTCTCGCCTTTTCAGAATCGTGGGATCAGCATACGACCACAGGGATTGACCATATCAAAGGCGCTAAGATATTGTTGAATCAAGCATTGGTGAGGCAGAATGAAAGCCCCGGATCTGGAGAAGACCTTGCTCGACTACTGTTTTTGTGTAGAACGTGGGTTTACATGGATGTCATAGCTCGACTAACCTCTGTCGAAAACGATGAATCCAATGATTTCGATACCGTGTTTTCTATTACCGATCCCACAGGTGGAGACGCTGAGTTAGATCCCCTGATGGGATGCGCTAGCACATTGTTCCCTTTGGTCGGTCGTGTCGCAAATCTTGTGCGAAGGGTAAGGAAAACTCCAAGCACTTCGCCAGCCATAATCAGTCAAGCCATCGAACTGAAGGAATCGCTCGAGAGATGGAACCCCCCGGCGTACCTGGAGGACCCTGAAGACCCTACTACCAACATCCAGCACAGCGTCCAAACAGCAGAGGCATACCGATGGGCAACGCTCCTGTACCTGCATCAGGCGGTTCCGGAGATTCCGTCTCGTCCTTCTTCCTACCTCGCCAAGAAGGTCATGATCTACTTAGCGACTGTGCCCATGTCCTCAGGTGCCATTATAGTGCATATCTATCCACTTCTAGCAGCAGGCTGCGAGGCAGTGGAAGACGAAGACCGCAGTTGGGTGCGGAACCGCTGGATGCTGATGGCACGGAGAATGGCCATTGGCAACATAGACCGATGTCTGGAAGTCACCAAGGAGGTTTGGGATCGCAGGGGTGCACACGAGGCGGAGAAACGGGCAATTCAAGCCGGTCGACAACAACTTATGGCAGTGGCAGGCCTCAAGCGGAACTTGACTCTAAATGAGGAGGAGCTCTTGGAGCCCTCAGGTTGGGGGTCATCATTTGAGACGTTGTCGAGCCCTTCGCTCAAACGTAGAGCCACCAGCGATACGTTCGACATCCAACGTCCGCTTAAATTGGGCCGGCTTCGAAAAGCTTCTGCAGACCTTGGGGGCTGCAGTATGGATGCCGCATATACTGTCCGAGGTCATCTGCATTGGTGCGGCGTTATGAAGGATTGGGGCTGGGAAGGCAAGTGTATTGTAGTGTACTCGTTGCTTTGGTCTTTTGCTGACTGATATGTAGTCCTACTCGGATGATCCGTTTCCTTTTTGGGCTACGTGCGTATTGCATAGTTGTCAATCGGCCATGTGCTCCAAAATTCGGCGATCATATTGAAAAGGAAGCGAGGCGCATGGCTTAGAGGTTCGGGTCGATTTTGGGTTTCATACGAAGACCTCCACTCTTGGTACGGTTGCTCGGAGGGTAAGGTGTACTTGATTTAGAGGTACCTGTCGTAGTTGCTAGAGCGATATCATTTGGGGTTGGACGATTAGTGGGAACTATAGTCTACCATCTCTGAGTTGGTTAACAACCTGATCGATCAACTGCTGATAGTTTGTGTGTAGTTGTTCAATAGGATATAGCTACGATACAGGATCACTAAACATGCATCCGAAGTTGAGAATGTCTGATACGAATGGAAATCATTATTAAGAGACGCTCTCTCCTAGCTCTTCAATCTCTGGAAGCAATTTCAGGATGCAAGTCTCTCATTGTAGTCAGCGAGATACTGTGCGTGCAACTGGACGGATACTGCACAGTCGCAACTGTGTCGCATCAGCGTAGCTGTGTTACTCACCAAGTAGGAGAGCGCAACAGAAAACCATTCCAAAATGTATTTCCAGCAAAGCTATGTAACACCTCCGCTTTCCGCAATCACAGATTGTACGACCATGCAGGCTCACGCTGCGCCTTCTTTCCTCTGCCCGACATAGAATGCGAGCCCGTAGTCATCGGTTGTGAACGTGATTTTCGAGCCTTTCGGAAAGTAGAAAACATCGCCCGGAACCGCATGGGCCTTGTTGCCGGCTTCATCGCTGATCTCAAAGCTTCCCTCAAGGATGATCTTCATCTCATGATACGTATACGTGTAAACGAGTGGCGTGCCCTTCTCTAAACGGTAGAGCCCGCTTGAGATGGGGGCGCTGGCATCTGTGCTGGAACAAAATCCATCAGCCCGACAGCCTTGGCATAGCTTTGAACAACTGCGACATACCTGCACGCCAGGTCACCAAGATAGGCGTTTTCATTGGCGATCAGGGGTGGTTTGAAGTCAAACTGTGCCTTTGGCATGTATTTCATTGCTGCTGGGGAAGACATCTTCTCTGCTGGCTTGGAGGGTTGGACTGTGTTGGTGGCTTTGCTAAGGATGCTTCCCATAGCAAGATCTATGCTGGGCCGCTTGGGTAAGTTTGGCTGAATGTAAGATCCGTTCAAGAGGTATTACGGATTGTTTGTCTGGCTTGGTTCACTCTTCATATGGGTTTACCAGGAGTATAAGTATGCCGCCGAGCAGCAAAGCTGATCTTCGCCTCGTGCGGTAGCAGGAAAGACGGTACAAAAGGAGGCACAAGAAAGCATATAAGCCTTGTGTGCCTTTGCTTATTGTCAGACACGATAATGGAATTGAGACACCATAAGCAAAGGACCGTCTTTCCAGGATAGGAAATCAGAATGAAAGTCTCCCATGATTGCACCGTCAAGGGTTGGCAACTGGAAACCCCCCCCAATAATAATACTATGAAGAGCATCTATCCGGGCATGCGGATTAGGGCGGCCTAACCGGTGGGTTAACCAAGAGAATTGCAGATAGTTGACGAGCGACAGCGGATATAGCAGCGTGAACAAAGGAAAGGCCTTTGTACAGCTGCGGCAGCTACCTACGCAAGTGTATAGCCGAGCACGCCAGGTTAACTGAAGTGGCTGGTGATTATAGGTAATTGGCGAAGAACGACTGGAATAATTTGCCGAATTCAGTATCGCGGGCAATGAACGAAGCAAGTCCGCTGTCACCTGGTAAAAACTGTCATCTCAAGCGACGAATATATTACAGCCTTGACGCGAGTTTGGCTTCGTCCCAACATGTGGTGTTCTCAGCTGCTGAGGATGCCTGCGGTTCTTGTGATTCTGCAGGACATGCAAGGCGTTATCTCATAAATTAGACGCTTCCCCAAGGATATTTCAGCCAAAACACGCTAAACCCTTTTTAACTCCCGCTAACTCCTACTAACTCCTACTAGCTCCTACACTAATTAAAGGCCTATACTAATATTAGATCCCTATTAGACTAAAAATTTCCTCTTATAAAGCGTCTAAGTAGTTTTAGGGTAGATTTATATATAAACTAAATTAGTAAATTAATATTATTAGGATAGAATATATAATAGATTTTAATACGGTTAAGCTTACTAGTTAGAATCTAAATATAAAGGTAGCGTAGGTTCTTAGCTATATTAAGATATTAATTTTAGCTAAATAATATAAGTATTAATATATAATATATACCGTTAAAAATAGTATACTACTTTTCTAAACTAAATTATATAGCTATATATTTCCTATTACTATTAACTATTACTATTACCGCACTTAAATTAGCCCCTAATAGCTCCTATTAGGTTCTATTAACTCCTACTAACTCCTACTAACTCTTATAAACTCCTACACTAATAATAAAACTAGTAGATAAGCGGTTAAAGGGTTTATAGCGCGTAAGGAAGCGTATAGCTATAATAGTTACCTCCTAACCTCTAGCTTAGCGGATAACTAAGATAAGCTTAATAGGATTATTAGACCTCTTAGCTCTTATAGACTAGGCTTACCCTAAGGAGAACGTAAGGCTATAGGAGTAATTAATAGCCTAGTACTTAACGCGTATCCTCTATATTATAAACCTAAAAGTAGGTTAATATACTCTATAATAGGAGTAAGTATATATATTATAACGCCTTATATTTAAAAAGGGTAATACCTTACTTATAGTATATACTAGCTTTAAAAAGAGTATTATCTTCTATACCTTCTTAATACTAATAAGTAAAATAATACTTTAAATTATTCCCTTAAGTAAGCTTAGATAGGAGTAATATACTAATATAAAATAGATTAAGGAAACTAAACCTTATCTTATAATTATTAAGACTAAATACTTAGACCTAAGCTTCTTAGATTAGATAAGGCGTAAGGAGTATACTTATATCCTCCTTAGTCCTAAGTAAGCCTCCTTAAAGTCCTTCTAGGATACCTTAAAGAAGCTTAAATTCTAAGTGAAGATTAGCCTAGTTATAATTAATAAATACTATCTAGTAAAGTAGTAGGAGTCGTTTTAGCCTAAGTTTACGTTTCTTAGTAAGCTATAATTACTCCTATATATAGACGTTATATAGTTTAATTATTCTATAATAATAGACGGTAAAATAGAGTAAATTATCCTAGAGAAGACTAGGTTCCGCTATATTAGGCCTCTCTAATACTAAATAAAGGTAATTTAAACCTTAATTAACCGCCCTAACGTCTCCGTTTATATTAAACCTATTTATTAAGTCGCGGGGAAGATATTTAAGCCTCTATACTTC
>JAKLMZ010000075.1:0-36074 GCA_022813185.1 Floridaphiala radiotolerans | reverse complement strand
CTGCTCTGCCTGCTCTGCCTGCTCTGCCTGCTCTGCCTGCTCTGCCTGCTCTGCCTGCTCTGCCTGCTCTGCCTGCTTTCCTTGCCAAGTTGCCAAGTTGCCCACAGTACCAAGACCAACAGCTGACATACGTCCGGAGAGCAAGTCCGCGGAACAGAACTGCCATTGCCATTTCGGTGAGCAGCACCGCACACATGACAAGTTGTGTCGAACTTGATATATCAGAGAGGAGTGCGTCTGCTGCACGGGGAAGCAGTGTTGGAACCAGGTCGTTGAACGGTACTCATGTTCGTTTAGCTATTGCTAGCTAGATGACTGGGTAGCGGTTCCACCCACTGGCTAGTGAAAAGGTAGGTTGCGCACGGCTGCATCACGCTGATAGGGGTTTTGTATATCCCAGTCCTGATTGCAGGCCAACAAGCATTAAGTGGTCAGGCACGAACAGATGGTGCACACAGCAGTGGTGGGAAAGCAGTGGATTCAGAAACACACGCGCTCTATTCGGCTTCGCGGCAGGGACTATCTCGTCTAGTTTTAGGCTTCGAGTGGTACAGGCAAAGAAACAAAAGGCAGCCGATAGGGACTCAATGCCCTGAACAAATCCAAGGAACAACAGTGGTATCTGCCTAGCCAAAAGCTTAACATGTCCGACGGAAAACAGGAGATGCAGGAGATACAGTAGATGGCGGTCTCAATAACTGGCCAATGTGGTATTTCGCTTCAGAAGAACACATGAAAAGGAAAAGAAAGGGTATGAAGGTGCATCTACAGCGTGAGCAGAAATGAAAAGTCCGACACCAAAAGTGATCCATAAGTGTACATGTTGCATGAATAGTAGTATCGTGATGTCGTTGCAGTGTTGAAGCACATCTCCTCCCATCGTAGCCGGTCCAAGGATTCGTGACCATCTATGACTCTTCCATGAGGGACTCGTCGCCCGCCTCGCGCCACTCCCTTGAGCGTTCAGACAGCCTTTTAATACCGGCGATCCTGCCAGCCCACAAGCTCTCCGATGGCGTCCGGAAGGTGCAAGCGCGCTGTGAGCTGATGACTCCAATGGCCTGGAGGACAGCCTTTCTGGAGTCGCGACTGAAGATTGCAGGGTGGTTGATCCACTCTAGCGAAGACTCGAGTTCGGCGTCAAGCGCGTCCATGGTGGTAGCGTCGATACCGGAAGCCGGGGTGAAGGGGTTCTCTGTGACGTGAGGAGAGGGCGTGCGCCTCCGGTCTGGCGTCCCTGGGGTTGTGGGCGATTCGTGCGGCGTCCCGTTGGGTATGCTTGGAAGCCTTGAGGCCGGAGGAGGCGGTAGTGGGGGAAGACCACCCTTACCCAATCCCTTTAGTATGCTTCGGGTCTCGGTCAAGAGGTGGTGTGCTCGCTCATGCTGGCCTCGAGTGACCAACGTCAAGGCCCGAGTCAACATATCGGAAGTGAGCAACTCCATCCTTCGCTGGACGACTGAGGGATGTGGTGGGATTGGTGGGGTGAAGGGTCGACCTTGCGTTTTGCTCCTTGATACTGACGGCAGCATTGTGATTGCAAGTAGCGAGGGTCGGGGGAGATGTGCAATCATGCCTTCTCGCTGAACGTCTCCGTAAATCAGATCGGCTTGGATGAGTGGGACTTCCTCAACGCTCAAAGTCCGTTGGTCGTCCGAGTCAAACGGTCCGCCCAAAGCCTCCAGCCCCGACACGATGGTTTCCCAAGCATCTTGAGGCAGTTGTTCCGTGGTAGCAGTATCCGGAGCTATCGCAAGCTGCACGAGAATGTCCCGCTTATCGCCGAATCGGAGATCCCCCAATGCTGCCTCTGCATCTCGGCCAGTTGCCTTCTTCGTGATTTGAAGCGCACCACTGATCTTGACAAACTTCGCAGGTGATCCTTCGGGCAGCCTTAGCTTGAGCTTGACGTTCTGGTGTGAAGTGGTTTGAAGAGATCCTAGGCACCCGGCAAGACACTCGCGGAGCATCATCCAGTCCTTGACGTACGTGTACGGGGCTTTCGTGCGTGTAGAGAGCTCGATCATGGTGTCCGGCTTGTGAGTTAGACCTAGGCCGAAAGAGTGAATGGCAATCTTCGCCGCCTCCGCACGGGAGACAACAAAGTCGACACTTTCGCCCTCGGAAGTGGAAGAGTCGCTGATCAACAGGATGTTGGACAATGGGTTTGCCGATTTCCGCTGCATGAGCAGATCCATGGCAACGTTCGCGCCCTCGACAACATCGGCACGAAGGCTTTTCTGTCCCACAGGTCGGATAGAGTCGAGCACTTTTGGCCAGCCATTCCAGGTTTTCGTGGTCATGCCAACCAGAGGAACTCCGCCACCGCTCGAGCCAAAGGTAACAAGACCCATCCGGTCCCTGTCGCCAAGGTTCTGGACGAGGAACCGCAGAGCGTCGCGTAACAGCGTGATCTTCAACCCTTGCATAGAAGAGGAAATGGGGACAACGACGACGATATCCAAGGGCACGTGAACAGTGGAAGGAATGCGTGCGTCGAAACCGGCCCGGGAATTGGTATACTCGGTAGGTGCTGTTGCAGCCGAACGCGCTCCGCCGTACGATGAGTTCATAGACGACTGTCGCTTGGTACGAGGTGACCGGTACTCGTCATCTTCGGTACCAGAAAGATCCTGGTCGTAATCCTGGATTCTTGAGGAAGGCATGGGTGAGTTAAGGTCGAACAGTGCACGTTTCCACAACTCCATTTGGCTCCTATCGGCGAACTGCAGGTGGAAAGCCGGAAGCTCGGCTACTGAGAGGCTCAAAGTCAAAATGTTCTCGTCTACACAGAAAGGTCAGCAGTGATCAGCGGTGAAAACCGTGGCAACATACCATTACCGGTTTCAATATGCTTCAAGTGCTTCTTGATAAGAATAGATCCCTTCAAGGTGCACCTTCGCTTCTTGAAGGACTCAGCTCCGTCCCATTGCGCAGATGCATTGGTTGGCTTCTTCTCCTTGACGCAGATCAACATTTCGGTAAACAGATAGCACTCCAGTTCCTGCCATGACTGACGATCCTTGCCAACCTTGACGGTACCATGCATCCGCAGCTTGCCAAATCTGGACAGATCAAGGCCGTGCCAGTTGTCAACCCGAGAGTGTAGCTCCTCTGTAACCTCTTCGAGGACCTCAGGCGACTCATAGATGGGGTTTGTCCGGGCGCTAGGAGCCGGCGATCGCGCTCTGCTGAAGTTGTCGTCCGGGTGCAGTGAGGGAACTGGTGGTATTCCGCGTACGTCGTCAGGCTCCGGTCTCCACTTGCCCTCGGTCACTTCCACGGTGACGAGACATGTGAGGCTCTGTTGCTGACGCGAACGGTTCAACGTAGGGAACTCGCTCCGTACAGTTACAATGGGCGGCGGGATTGGGTTCTTTGTTAGTGATGAGCGTGGGCTGCTTAGACTTGTCTCCATAGACTGGACATCGTAGTCGTGCCTCCGCGCAGTAGGGTTGTGGCTGTCGACGTAATCTCCGGAAGACGCAACGCCAGTTGCACCGCTGTCATTCCTTGCGTGATGGCGTGAGGCGGCAGCGATCCGTTCCCTTTCTCGACTTTGGCTAGACTCCCTGTTCCGATGATCCCTCACATCTGCGTGCTGAACCGGAGGGTGCTCCTCCTCAAGGGTCCTTGGTCTGTTGCGTAACGATTGCTCCTCCCATGGCGTCGGTGTGTTAAGCGCGTTACGTGACGGCGCACGTGGTTCGTTGGCCTGGACTGAGCGGACAATGTTACTGAGCTTCTCTGCGATGGAGTCAGTATGGAACAGCAGCATCAAACATCCTTCGGATCCTCACCAAGGTCCAGGACGTTCCCTCCTCTGCTGGAGTCCAGTCCAAGAGGGGCGTTGCAGGCAGGGCAGTGCTGGGCTTCAAACTCCTTGATGTATTCGTAGAAGCAAGCTTCGTGAGAGACGTGTCCGCATGAGAGCTGTAGGATGCGCTCCCCGCGCAAGATGTGTTCCAGAGGTTCCTCGCAGACAACACAGCTAGCTCCGATGAAGGTTCTGTCCCTCCGCGTCCTGGCTCGCTCTAGGTCAAGGATGCCGGCCATGTTTCGTCCCGAGCGGAGACTGAGGGAGTCCTGTGACTTCCTGGCGATGATAGTTTCCTTATGCGAAGGCGGTAATTGCTGGTTTGACTGGTTGCGAGACTTGATGGAGTGAGAGTCTGTATGTCCTAGACAAGGCGGCGAGGTCAGCAAGCTACGTTGGCATTGAAGAAGCGCTACACATGATACATGTGGGCATTATAGACTCCGTGCCTTGTGACTTGCATGGCTGGGTGAAAGGGTGACTGACCTGTCCCATTCACCGTTTCAAAACCCACCACCTTTGACTTCTTTGGTCGCTTTGATACAAGACCTAGCTGATACAGGTTGTCGACATATGCGTCCTCTATGGAGTGATTGTTTCCTTGATGGCCCTTTCGATCCTGGGTTTCCTGCTTGTGACGACCTTTGGAGAGAGTGTTGGAAGAATGATACTGCGACATGAAGGGGGATTAGGATGGTTTTCTTAAGCTTTGCGTAGTATGGTATGGGTCGGGGTGGGTTTCAGCAGGTCAAATCTAGAGTGCAGTAGTGGAGCTCGCAGCAGGAACCCTGGACCGTCGTTAGACGAGTCGACTGCAAACCACTACGACCTATTCTGCGCTGGAAAGGGGGCAAAGACAAGAGGAAAACGGTAGGATAGTCGTCGGGATTCCTACGACATGTGGGGATCGCGAGTACCTAAGCATGTTAATCAATCCAAGGGCTGGTCAAGTCAGTGGGGTCCCAACCCAGTTCCTCGCAGAAGGAAGCATGACAACCACTGTTATGGGCCTTGGGCAACCGGGATGCTTGACCCATCGAGCGTGCACTTACGCAAGAGCGTAGCGGCGCTGGACAGAACAGGCTTGAGACGAGATGAGAGCAGACGAGGGCGGCGCCGAGGCGAGGTCATGTCAGTGAGTAGTGAGAACTATTCCGCGTTTGACGGCTCAGGCTAATTTGACACCTTCAGAAGAAACGTGCTGCAGTAGCAGATCGCCTAGCTGCGTCCCTTGGGCAAGGGTCGGCACACACGCGAAAACGACCGTCGTTCTCAAGTCGACAGGCCCTCGCACCCTTTGCGTTAGACGGCCAACGACCCGAGTCAGGGGAGCTCGAAGACTGCTCTCGGGACTTTCCCCTGTTCATCCACGGTGCAAGCACGCTGCTAGGCTGCGCCGTCAGGCTCCGGAAGTCAATTTTGACGGTCCCTAGCGGAAACATTGGGAGGCAGGGACGTTGACTTTTGACTGGCTCGTTTGCCTTACAACCGACCAGGGCTTTCGTCTCGACGGAGCCAAGCTCACACAGGGTCTCACTTTTCAGCCACCCACATGCTGCGGCCAGGAAGAGGAAGAAGAGCGTTCTGCTCACGCATGAATCCGAGTACGGGCCACATGCAGAATGCCAAACCATCTCGAGGGCAGTGAACAATACCGAAGAGCGGGCTGAGCCCTACCTATCAGCGCGTTCAGGAGCTCTCCATCGAGGAGGGCTTCGGAAAAGGGCCATTGCCGTTCTCCCCTCGTGATGCGGGACGATATACGGCTCTGGGCTATTCTCGATCCTCTGCGGTCGTGCAGACGAAAACTGAAAACGTCCAGAGTCAAGTAGTTGACACCGACCAAGTGGACTTCCACGTTTTAATTAATGCCACGAGTCCTAGTCTTCGAGAACGTTTAGGCTTTGGGCCATGAATCAATACGCTTTCACGACGTCTTCGGAATCTTCGATAGCAATTTTCTTCACGAGATGGAGCCCACCATCGGGCAAAGGCAGTCAACGTGCAATTTTGTTGGCGAAATCTATACAGAATAAAGCTTCTTTCCGACCCTTTCAGCAGATGAAGCCCAGAGGATCGGGAGCAAACGCATGCAAGCTGCCGACTGCCTTCGCAGCTGGAGGGACCCAAATGTTAAGGTTTGAAGAACCTCACGTGGCGATTGTACTACTACGGTTCGCTGAAGTTACCGCGCGTACGGCATCTGACGTTGTGTTACTCCATACAATCGTCGATAATAACCGTCTGGATGCACCTGAATATCGTTCGAAAGATATCGTGAAGATTTTACATGCGTTCTTTGACTGAGCTCAGGCACAACAACGGCAGTGATGGCTTTGCTTTTGCCCTCGCAATTGATAACTTCAATGGCGTTAGCATAGGCCGGCGCCATGACCGATTCCGTGCTAGATTTGGCTGCTCGTCGTCATGCAAGATGCGCGTGCTTATAATTAGGGAGTGCTGAGAGCCACCAAGCAGAGACATGCAGGCACTCGGAAGCAGGACAACAAAACGGCCTACCATGTGTCTCTGGTAGAAGCCTAAGTTATTTCTGTGGACGTCATTAATCGTGAGCGTTTTCACCCAACCCACTATTCGACGTCAAGAATCTCTCGTGGCATCTTTCTGACGCCATGCACTACTTCATCGACTGAAGGTTGCAACGAGTAATGGACGAGATCTCCTCATTTGATGGGCTTGTGAACTGGCTGCAGGAGGCCTTCGTCAATCTGGGGAGGCTGCACACCACCACCAGAGCTTTTCAGCCGGAGACTGCAGCCAAACGAGAACTTGGTGAACAAGCCGTCGGGCCTGCAGATGCCGACGATCACTGCCTCACGTGGTCTAGCAACGAGACTTCGGTTCCAAACTCTCGATCTCTTCCAGGATTTTCGAAGGCTAGGAGACTTTCTCACATGGCTCGACGATCGCGGTTCTTTTCAGGTACGACTGAGTAATGCCATCTTCCACGGTATCGTCATTGTCGAAAGACCCTGAATTGGACAGCCTCTCGCAGGGTAATTTCGAGTTTCGCAAGCAGATCAATGAGTGTGAACGAGAATGTTGCCAGGAGATGGTCTCGCGGCTGTAAGTGGAAACCTGCGGCGCTCTTGCATATTTTCACAGACGGTGTGATTGAACTAGACCAATTCTGAACCCGAGGCGGTTCTTGTCGTCGTGTAAACATTCGCTTGTGGACGAGAGAGCGGAAAGCCATGTGCGTAAGGTTGCAGGGTCGATCGTGAACGCTCTCTTCTGAGGTTCTGAAGCCCGAAACCAGCTGCGCCGTCTTTGAACCTGCATATCGGCACTGCTAACACATCATGACTCTCTGGCATTGGCCCAATGGTGGGTGTGAATATTGTGGAAGGTTGAACGGAACTCCTGTGACATCAACCAGCGCGGCTTTTTTGGGACGTTGCTCCCATATCCTCGGCGCATTGCGTTTCATCTACCGAATGGGAGACGTTGTTTGCTACGGAACAGCAACATCGTCACCGGTGCATAATCTCAAAATGGCGCTTGCCTCTCCATAGAGTAGAATGCTCGTTGCCGAGGCATGCCATTGCATCATAGTCATCAGCTATTTACAGTGGCTCCTCCAACGTCACCACGTTTCTCTTGGGAAGATCAAGCACGTTCCGCCGTTGTAAACAGTTTCCCAAATTCTCTGCAATGTCAACGGACGCTCACGAGCACCCGTTCCTCTGCGATAACCTGCCACGGCCAGTACGGCTTCCGATCGCCAAGAGCAATCCCGTGTCTGAAGATACCGACGGCACATCCCCCAGGCTCCTCCCAGCCGGCACGGCCAGTGCTTCTTCCACCCGCTCCTGGCACCAATATCATGTACCTACCCAGCCAATATCATGCCTTCGTTGTCAGGATCTGCCTGCAGGAACTCTAACCGACCTGTTGTCTAGGCTACGGTATCCATTTGCTTCTTCCGATAGTGCTCCTTCTAAGAAACACGCATCTGATACCAATCTCCTACAGATAATCTTTATTTGCTTCGTCGAAAATGAGAAAGAATTTTGCCTGGAGCAAGTCAGGAAGCGGTTGCTCAACCTCAACGCACATCTGGCTGCTCACAACGGCTCTCCACAAGCTTGCCCCTTGCAGACAGCCATCGTGTCCGATGACTAACTGTTACCATCTTAGACATGTCCACCAACACTAGGCACACCGGTTGCATCTGCTCGTGCACTTCTCTGCAGCATGCCCAGGCCATCAATGGTACTGTGCATCTGTACGTGATCGGAAGCGACAAAAGAGCTTTTACTAACGTTTTTGAGCGGCCATGTCGCTTGGATGGGTAAGCACTGGTAAGCTCTGACTTTTTAACTCTTCAGACAGTCGAACCCAGTGAACCGTGGCTCACGTACAGCAGCACTCGTGAAGCTGGATGAGCAATGGACAAGTTCACGTTTGGAGCTTCTCCCCCTCTGACTGTCCCTGTTGCAGATCAGCTTACGACGGTAATCTTAAGGCCTGATATATATGATCTTCATCTCAACGGTCGGCTAGAGCACGTGTTGCACCCGTCCCTGAAGAGTCAGATGAGGATCGAAGTCTATAAGATTTTGGCTTCTGATGAACTACATCTAGTAATGCGCACTACCTATTCCTCCCATCCTTCAGCCGCTTAAGAGAGGGAGCTGTCCGGAACAGTGGACATCGCCTTCGCACATCGGCACAATTCCCCTTGTGCTGGTTAAAAGGGGATCGATGCTTTCGCCCTTGTTGTGTGCTTCTAAGCGACCGTGATATTGGGTCTGTTATATGCCAGAACCTTCCCGCATCCCAAGTCTAACCAGCATTGGGGCCATGATACAGCGGGAAAGGAATGTCTCCAAGAGCCTGGTAAAGAATATTCACACATGAGGAACAACGTTTTCCTACCCAATTTCTTGATTGGACAATCCGTCGCGCTGGTAATCATAATTGAAGCACCATAACAAGTTCACCTGAAGAGTTCCTGATACCATAACACCCCATAGCATATAGCTCATTCTGGGTCCACCGATCGTATGTTCGCGGCATGAGGTATCTGCTCCAGCTAGTAGAACGTGCATCCCCGCGGCCTAGAACAGACCAGGCGGGCATCGAGATAGCCGTTAGATTAGCAAGCTATATGATCTGGGAGATATAGCCAAACAACAGAACTTCTGGCCTGATCGTGAGTTCATTGTGAGCGGAGCCTTTGCCGCTTGCTTTGATTCGTACGGTTTGTTCATCATCTGTCGAAGGATTTATAGTCTGTACTCCTATCCGTTCGGGGATCTGTCGTTGATAACTCGGCCCTTTATGGGATACTCAGCTCATTGAAAGCTCGAGAAGCGGAATGGGCGTCCGAAAGGGCAGTCTAGACACATCCTCCATAAACACTTCCTATTACGTAGGGCACGGGCAATGAATCTGCTCATTGATTAGAATTGAGCACGTCGATATCTCCTCAGTCGAGCGATATGCCTCATGGTGGACGTCCGACTAGGGACATCACTCCTTTATGGTCGAGAGCTTCACTACCGTTCCGCCTGCTTTGATTGATCACGATGAGAGGTCTACTGGTGAAAGTCACAGGTTCACACCAAGCCAGACTGACGACCTCGAGGAACAATCATTGTCCGCTCAAGCTCGACGACGCTGTAGAGTCAAAGAGATGGCTCAATAGAGTCTCTGTGGTGAACGCTGATTGGCCGTAACTTGCTTATATAAGCTACTTTCCCGTTCAAGCTATCAACTCGAAGTTTCACGCAGTCTCACAGATGCAGCCAACGTGAAGCCACTCATGGACGCCGAGTTTTCGGCAGAAAGTGATACACGTCACTTCTTCATATACATGCAGCATGGACAGTCGTAACAAAGCGTTTCTCCGAGTAGGTTATGGGATCTCAACTCAAGTGCCATACTCACTTTCCAGGTAGCTCAAGCCGGTATGTGTGAATCTCAGCCAAGCGGTTCTACACTTTACGGCGAAGAAGGGCAACGCTACCAGCGTACTCAAAGCTCAAGAGGCGCTACTGGACGTTCTTAAACCTCTGGGTACTCAACCGGACAGTTTGGACATCAAGCTTGCCGATTATGTTTTCTTTCCGCTGTCTCACGTTTTTCGCGAGAGCAGGGCTCTTCCTGAAAGAGGAGTGGAGTATGGCCTCAAATGCCTTACCATCCTACTGAAGACTGGATGGAGCTCCGAGATTGATCCTGCCCTGGCAACCCAGTTGATGATCCTCCTTACCTTCACTGCAGGCGGAAGTCCTACAGATGCAGCGCGTAAGATTTCCTCTGATGAAGGACAGTTGCTAGCTTATGAGTGTCTTTACCTTTTGCTTTCGTCATCTTCAAAATCCTCAAAAGGAAGAGATGCCCTCTTTCAGACCGCTAATGTGCCTTCTTTGGGACATACTGTCACCGTCATCCTAGAGGGGATAAAAGGTGGATCTACGATGCAGATCCAAATTACGGCACTCGACGCACTCGATGCTTTTGTCGCAGCTGCTAAACAGGATCCGAAACATGTTGGAGCCTTGAAGAGTTTCTTCCCCGGCACTGTTTCATCGTTATCACAAGCACTAACTCCAAGTACCAGCTCTCGCCGGCACTACCGGATCCTGGAGAGTGGGCTGAAGATCCTCGCCAGGGTTATCACTACGGTGATGAGCGACGCTCAACATAGCATGGGTCAACGACCATCACCGAAGCTACCCCCTGAACCTCCTGTCAGTAGCAGTAGCAACAACGATTCACCCGTCACCTCATGGCTTGACGAAGCTTCTCAGCAAGTCAAGGCCGCGCTCGCCCATGTCCTTAGGCTACAGAAGCACCAGCGAACTGAAGTACTCTCAGCGCTTCTGGATCTCTGTCTTGACGTACTCGATGAATGCAGCCGCACACTTTCAACTTGCTCCACCATGTTAGCGGAGACTGCAGCCGCTATTGCTGCCAACAATGAAGGGTCCGAGTTGGAAGCCCGGTTGGACCAGGCTCTACAGCTCTCCTCAAACCTTTCAGGATTGTTGTCCGCTGGCTTGCATGGGTGGACAGTCTCCCTTCCGCGTGTGATACAGTCCGGTGATGAGACGGTCATTGCACCTCTTCTTAATAAGATCTCTATGACTTACACAATACTCTCGAATCAAGGTAGTGGCATTCCCTTATTGGAGCAGAACATGGTCACCAGCCTCCTGGAGAGTATTGGCATAGCGATTAGTCCAACAGCACAGAAGAGAGGCAATGTACCAGTCATCTCTGAGGAAACTATGTCTGCCTCTATAGTTCCTTTGGGCAAAGGTGGAGAACGCTCTTTGATATTTCCGATGCTCAACATTGGTCAACTGAGCCAAAGAAGCATAGCGCCGCAGCTTCACTCATTCTTGATGAAGATCGCGGCGTCCAATGATGCCTCCAAGATGTGCCAACAGCTCGTAAGCACTCTACCAAACACTACTGGTGATATGCAAGTAGGTGCCTTCTGGCTCTCACTCAATTTCCTTAAAAACATCGTCAAAAGAGATGCTGGGCTCGGTCAGTTCTTAGTGATCGATGACAGTGCAAATGAAAATATCAGAGAGGAGCTGTATTCGTTTGCCGTTTCCGTTCTTACCGACCCTGATCTTGAGGATGATGTCAGTTGGAGGCTGCAAGCCATTGCACTTGAAGCCGTAGCATTCGAAGCGCGGCAACAGCGAGAAGACTTTCAGCTCGAGCTGGTGGAGGCATTGTACCCTGTCCTGCACTTCATCGGCTCGCCAGTCGAGGCACTTCGGAATCATGCCCTCACCTGTCTCAACATCATAGCAGACAGCTGTGGGTATGCGAGTGCCGGAGAGCTTGTGGTCCAAAATGTGGACTATCTGGTCAACGCAGTGGCTCTGAAGCTGAACACGTTCGACCTCTCACCGCAGGCACCTCAGGTGCTATTGATGATGATACGACTATCTGGACCAAGCTTGATACCGTACTTGGACGACCTAGTAGGCAGCATCTTCGCTGCCTTGGATTCGTTCCATGGCTATACTGCTTTAGTGTCACAGCTATTTGCTGTGCTGCAGGCCATGGTCGAGGAAGGTGCGAAGATGTCGCAATTCCAAAATACGCAGTCGGGGCAAAAGGCGACGCAATCGGATGACGCCGAGCGACCGACCCTTCAGAGCATCTTGAAATTGATCAAGAGTATAGATCGACTAAAATCTGATGATGAAGCATCGGACATTGCCAACTACCCTGAACGGCCTTGGAGGAAAGTTGAAGAAGTGGAAGAAGACAAGTTGGTAGAAGAGGAGGAAGAAGGGGAAGAAGAGCTCGGTGATGATGGCCAAGTGGCAGAAGTACCTAAATCCACACCTCCAGCCCCAAAAACATATAATCTTCTCCTCGACATCACCCGATTAACGCAGCACTACCTCCCATCCTCCTCATCCTCACTGCGTTCATCCCTGCTAGGCCTCCTCAAAACTTCACTGCCCGCTCTTGCAAGCCACGAAGACTCCTTACTGCCCTTGATAAACGTCCTCTGGCCCGTCCTCTTCAACCGCCTAGACGACAAAGAACCCTTCATCACCGCACAAACCCTCGACGTCATCGCCGTCATGTGCTCCACCGCCGGCAGCTTCATGAAGTCCCGCATCGAAGTCGCCTGGCCCGACATCCGCCGCATCATCCAACGGACGACTCCACACTCAAACACCCCAAAAGTCCGTCCCAGCAAGGCACCGACCAAGAGCGGTGGAGCGCAGATCCACATCCCCGGAGTGCAGTCTCCCACACCAACCTCGATCACGCTCACGCTCCAACAAAAACCCACCAGAGCCGTATCACCTTATCTCCTCACCACCACACGCATGATCTGGAAATCGCTTGTCAACCTCCTCACCAGCGTAGCCACACACGTCCCGCTTAGCGACGCCATCATGGACGAGATGCTCGACTTCATGGCCCCTTCTTTCCCGGAGGACGCTGCGCTCAAAGCAGCTTTTGAAGGCTGGAATGCGGATGCCGTGTGGTTGGCTATGGTGAGGTTAAGGAGGGCGGGGGTGGAGGGGTTGAGGGGGTGTGGAGAGTATGATCTGGAGGGGTTGAGGAAGCCCAAAGATGGGAAGGGGTGGAGGTTTGCCGACTTGCCTGCTGTTGGGGGGTGAGTTTGTTCAGTAAGGTTGTTTCAGAGCATGCTCAGAAGAAAAAGGGAGAATCAATACGGACACCATAGCTGAAAAAACTGATCTCGAATGGTCTATCTATGCAAAGCTAACTATCATGCATTCATTCTTCATGTAATTTCTTGACTGGACAAACACCAGAGTTAAAACTTTAACGAGCCCTTTCCCTTCAGACGCTGCCTAGCTCCAACCTATCCTGTTCTGTTCTGTCACACGAGTACTCCGTCGCTATGAGTGAAATCCCATCGTGACGCCTCCATCTTGTCGCACCGCTTTTGTCCCTTGTTCGTGATCATCAAAGCCGCAGATCCGAAACGCCGATAAGAAATACACTGTGGGACAGGGCCCGCTTCCGAAGCAGCAATCGCCGCTTTGCAAATGCTCGATAGCTCCCCATCTATTTGGGTCCATCCGTAGATACTCAAAACTCCGTCTCGGAGTCACTGTTGTATTCAGACGCCCAATCTTCATCCCAGGAGTTAGCCTGCCGTTCATCATAGTTCGTGAACCCCATTGTAAGAAGGAAAGAATGTGTCGACCCCTTCGAAACTAGTGCCGACCCGCTTCAAGGTACTCGCTCTCCGTCACCTACCTCTCCGGTAGCTCCGGTGACGAGAAGAGGAAAGAAGAGCGATCCGACAGCAACACGTCCGAATCTAGTGGGCGCAAACAGCCATTAGGGAGAGAAAGTGGAATAATACGAGGACAAGGAATCATTTGGTGAGCGCTTACCGGACGCTGCCAGTTCATCATCCTCATTCGCCCACATTTCCACGGCGCCTTCGAGATCTGCGCGGTTGGAATGCAAAGCGTGTCCCTGGAGGGCTGGCACCACCTTGAACCAGTGCGCCACTCTCGCTATGAGGTTGTCGTCGGTGGACTTGCGAAGGCGCTCCGTGTCGTCGTCGAGCTTGATTTGCAGAAGGTACTGGGCGCATTGGAGCGTCGTGTCGATCATGGCTTGCACCATCCTGCGGTTGTGGCCGGTATCGAACGCGGAATTGACATGCGGGAGACAGGCACGAATCATGTCCCGGACAGCTTCAGCACGGAGAACATCCTGACGCCAGTACAATGCCGCATCTTCCTCGTTGTCCACTTCGGTGGTTATGGGTTGCGAGAGCACCAAGTCTTCAAAAAGCGCCTTGGTACCGTCACGCATTTCTTGGACCTCGGAGAGCATCAGCGGGTATGCCCAGCTCCGCGCGCATTTCACCAAGTCATTGCGGAAGCGCCTACCGCCGTCCGGCTCAAGACGCATATTGGCTATATGGGCCACTTGAAAGAAGAAGTCGAAGTGGCCCATAGAGGCAACTGTCGAGTTGTCTGGACGCCACATAGACCGCCAGGCAGTTTCTATAAGGTCCAAAACTTCATGCACGGAATGGGCATCCTTGCAAAAGTAGACTGCGGCGCGCAAGTATGCTTCGGCAAACTCAGGACCGTACTCTCTGATACTTTCGTCTAGCATGGCGTACATCTTGTGGAACAGCCCAAAGTCGGGTTCCGCGGCCAGTATGAGGCTGAGCACTTGTCCTGGGATAAGAGACTTGGATTTCGATGGGTTCCAGGCCTCGATCAGCTTTGCAAGGGCAACGAGCGTTCTTTCTGAATTGTTCCAGTACCTGAGCAGATCATTTTCGATATTGTTCAAAGGGAGCTTGTTCTCGAGTCTGTTCCGGTTTACCCAGCGCTCATCTTTGTAGGCCGTTGGATCGAGGTCCAAGTCGATCCGCTGGAGGAACATATAGAAAAGCTCAATCAACTTGTTCCAATCCGGACGCTTAGTCTCGATGATTCTCCGTACTTTTGGATGACGATCCTGCGACCATGATCTCTCATGCACGGTAAAGATCTCAAGACACATCTGGAAGAAGCCCTCCGAGATCATCTCCAAAGCTTCTTCTTGGCCGAACATGGCTAATCTGCCTAGGAGGCCAAAGTAATCCTCCCATGAGCGCGAGATGATTCCGAGTGTGTCTTTGATCTGAAAGAGTGCTAATAGCAACCGTCGAAAAGGGCTGGTCTCGGTGAAGAAGCATCCTTCGAATTCGGACTCTGATTGTGGAGTGCCGAGTCCGTTGTCATCAAGCCCATAAGCAGCTATATCGTGCTTCTTCAAAGTCGTGAGGTTGTTGCACAGATAGTCGGCCATACCATGTCTGACTGCACCAACCGGGCAGCGCAAGAGCAAGTGACGACATGTATCTTGCTTCGACGACATGAGGTTGCAAGCAAGCTGGCAGCATTCCGGACAGACGCCGATCAGCCTCTTGAGTGTGACCAACATGTTCTGCAGTTCAGGCGTGTCCTTGGCACGACAGATGACTAGCTCCAGAGAGTTCTGGGCCAAAGTAAGCGTGCGGCGCTCGTACGTGTGATGCGGGGTGCATGAGCCGCCCGTCAGACTTTGTAGTTGATTGATTACAGTCCTCACGAATGCCATATGACCCAGGTCGAATTGACAGTAACGACGGACACGTTCCTCGTTGTCGACCTCAATTTCAGCTGCCAAGATTGGGGGAATTGGAACCTTGTCGAGGGTTGAATCAACGTCCATGGGATCAACCGCTTTGATCCGTTCGTAGAACAACATGTAGGCATTCCAAGCTTTTGGATATCGAGCATTCTGATACGTGTACTCGGTTGTGCCTCCAAAGCCCATATCGGCAATCTTCTCCGCTTCAAACTCTGCAACCTCGTGATCGTTGAATTCCACCCATGTTGGAGGTTTGTTACTTGGATGTGGCCGGACCTTGATATACGAGTAGTAGTGCCCAGACTCGGCGGTTCCTTGGTGTACAAGGACACCGACCAATTGGAAGCGGTCTGCCGGCGTGGAAACCTCCGGGTTGTTGAGACGATCCAACTTGTAGGGACTCATGTCGATCTCCGGCGGGAACTCAAAGTAGTCATTCACCTTGCTTCGGAGCATGGTCTGCAAGTCAAAGTCGAACCGCTTGAGGTGGAAGATGAGATTGTCCGGGAGATCTTTCAAGCCAGTACGCTTGACAGCCTCAACAAAACGTCCACCACAGGATTCACACTTGTACTTGTTGTCCCCCTCCATGACATCACCTTCGACATACGCCCGCAGGCTGTCTTCGAGATTGGCTTTGCCTTTTACATCGCATTGGATGGCAAAGAAGCTCTCCACTCGCTCGGAAACATGTGGACATTCTCTTGATTTGATCTGGTTGACGGATTGGCCACCATAGAAGGAACGGAAGGCTTGTTTGGCGTCCTCAGAGAGCATCTGCCCCTCCCATCTGTCGAACAAAAGATTGTAGAATTCATCTACATCCATTTGCACATTGACATCGATACTTCTGTTATCATAAGTGCGGATGGTATTCGCAAAGTCGGAGGCATCGAATCCCTTTTGATAGCTTTCTTGCATGTAAGCGAAGAGCCTTTGCGTTTCGAAGAGTAGTCGTTGAGCGTTCTCGTCCGCTACCGGGGTCTTCAGAACGAATCTCCGGAAATTGACGTTCATGAAGAGCTGGGTCAGGAGTGAGTTCATGTAGCATGTGTTTCCCAGATTCTTGATTCCCACAAAACCTGTGGTTGAGCGGATGTCTCGTGACCGCTCGTAATTCCAGCCAACGTCAGTGTCCAGTGCAACGCTGTCAATCAGCTCGATAAGCTCGCCATAGCTGTCCAAGTTATCGCACAGTGAGACAAGTATGTTGTATATCTCCTGCCTTGCTTGGACATCAAGGACAGGCAGAATGGGAGTGAGCGTTGTGAAGTCGTTGTTGTTATCCTCTTCTGAGACTTCAGAGGTTAAAGGCGTGAACAAGAGTCTCCGGAAAAGCTGTCTCGACAAGTTGCCAGTATTGAGGGGTTTCTTGAAGGACTTTAGGACCTGGATGCAGTACCCAACAAGCCTGGCAAGTCCGCCGACCACTTCATCAGTTGTCTCACTGCCTACTACCTCGCTACGGGGGTGCTGAAGTAGAAAGTTGCCCCAAGATACGAGGTAAGACCGGAGAAGGTCTTCGTCAGTTCTGAGCTCAGAGTTCACCCTGAAGACTTTTAGAGCCACGCTAAAGAACCGACCACAAGTAGTGGGATATTGCAGTGCGGGAGTAACGCATGCGGAGAGCACCCTCCAGTAGAACGATGCGAATTCGGTGGCTCGAACTGTTGTGCTCAAGTCGACGTCGCCGCAGACGCCTTCGATGGTGCGCGCAAGAGCGTCCTGTAGTTGTTGCCTAGGCTCTTCAAGAAGGATCTTCTGGTGAAGCTCAACGACACCCGTATGCTCAGTGAATGCTTCCCAGACCTTGCGGTTACGAAGACACGCTTCGATGATGACTGCATACGCATTCTGGGTAAGAGCGGCGCTGTCAGACGACGTGGCTGGGAGTGCTTGTGAAACTCGAATTATGTCAGAGAGACGATCTACAGCCTCGTTCGCGTTTGAGAAACACTCGGTGAGGGTCTGCTCTTGCGGTCGCTCCTTGAGGAAGCCGAGCAAGCATGCGAACGCCTCGTTCGCTACAATGCGGTGCTCTTCGACTGTCAAAGCTTCTGGTGACAGTTGGGGGCCGAGGATGAGAGCTTCCAGCAGGGAAATGGCATGGCTCAGATATTGCTCGTTGACCATACCGGTTTTCAGCTGCTCCTTGAGCTGCGCATTCAAAGCAGATATTGACAACCTCGTAGTATAACCTCTTCCAACTGGGAATAGTTCTTCAGGAGTGCTATCTTCGGCGGTAATTCTCTGCCTGATCTTGCTTTGTGGGGGAAAGTAGCTGAGAAACTCAAAGATTGAACGACTGATCTCATCCTCAGACGTCATGAATTCTGAGAGTTCATCAAGATACTGGATAATCTCAGTCTCGATCGCGGAGTTGCCTACGGCCCTTGCTGGTTCCTGCACAGCGTCGACTGCAGCTTGCCTCTTATGAATCAGGACGAGTCCACTCCGTCCGATTCTGAGCTCGCGAAGTGTCTGAGTCGCGTTCGTAATGATGTCAAGCTTAGCGCCTCCATTGATGACCCAGAAAGAAGTGAATCCTGTCAGTTCCTTCATCCGTTCCACAAAATCACTCAGGCTTTCGAGATCTCCTACGGTGACTGAACGCGGCTTGCTCGCTGTGGCTTGGTATGTTATCGCGATTGGCTCCCCCACCGAGTCTAAGACCCTGCCATTGACAGATTTGGGCGAATGAGATACGGGTTGGTTGAACAACGTACTGAGCCTAACCTTCTTCAAAAGATCCCCCAGGAAGGCTAGTAGTCGTGCGATACGCCGTCGCAATGCGTCACTATCTCCTGGGGACAACTCTCCAAGGCGATCCGCGGCTTGACGTAGCGCAGAAAAGAGATCATCGAAACACCGCTTGACGACAATCTGATGCGTAGTTTCAGCCGTGACTACCGGACCCTTTTTGACATGATGCGATTCCACGTAGAGTTGCACCAAGAGTTTCCGCAGCTGGATCTCAATAGTACCGGTGGGAGCGTCAAGCATGATGCGCCAGATTTGGTCAAAGATTGGCGCATCGAACCCTGAAGACTCTGGGCATCGCAGATGCCACTGGGCGGAGGTAGAAAGGAAGTCGAAGAGCCCTTTGGTGTAGTATTGTGGTTCAAGGGAAGGAAGGTGCTGAGCGATCCACCGCTCGACGAATTCATCGGGGACCGAACGCATGCGCAACCGGTCTACCAACTTTCTCCAAGTAATGTCCCGCATCTGCGCGTTCAGGGCACTCTTTCCCACAGCGTGTTCCCAGAGTGAGGCGTCAAGATGGCCGGGCATCTCAACCGAAGTGAACTTGAGGAGGAAGCCGAAGATGAAGTTCAAGCGGAATCCAATTGACCACTGATCGTCAGGCAGCGCATTTCGTTGGCTCTGTTGGTCGATGTAGGAGCAAAATTCTTCAACTGAAACTCCAACGATGTCAAAGGTCCCAGTGAGCATATCGAAGTCGTTGTTGAAATTTGCAATGGTGTTGATTGCCTGCATGCTACCGGCAGCAGCAGGCGTCTTCTTTGCGATCTCCTGGAAGCAAACTTCGTAGAGGAGTTGCCGATCCGCTAAACCTAGGCCTCGACGTGAACACTCCGCCAGGTTTTGATGAGCGGTCTCATTGATCAGTTTCACATCGCCTGTCGGCGCGGTCACGGAAAGGCTTTGCTGCAACAGTCGGATACAGAGGTTGAAGCTCTCCAGAACCGAACTGTCGATATTCCACTCCTCCTTTCCTCTCAGCTTCTCAAAAAGTACATTCATAAAGGATACCAGTTCCGGCTTGAATGACTCCAAAGGCATGCCTTGTAGCTTCTTGCAGAAGTAGATGAGCTCTTCAAAAGAGAACAGATTGAGGATCTCGCGCAGCATGAGCACCGTAGCCGTTACGACCCGAGGGTCCGAGCTGGTCTCAATCGTTGCCCAGATCTTGTCGGTTTCTTTCTTCGTATGGTTCTTTGTGGCTGCAAGAAAGCCAACAATGTTCCCGCTGCGTGAGATGAGTTGAGGATGCGAGTCAACTCCGACAATGTAATCCACCAGACGTTGGTCGAGCAGAAACTTGGTGAGGTAGGATATGACCGGCCCAGGTATCTCCAGATCCTGGTAGTACCGTCTGTACACGCCGATCAGCTCGTTGCACATCATCTCAATACCAAGCACCCGAAGTTCCATTCGTCCTTTGGTGACGAAGCGTTGGAGGATCTTGAATTTCCAGGCATTGGCGACAAGCTCCGGGAGTGCCTCCGAAAATTCCTCTGGCCGGTCGACATAGACATCATGAGCACGAGCTGCCGAGTCACTGTCGAGTCTGCTCAGTATCTCAAGGATAGACGCCAGTCGCAGTACGGCCTCTCGGCAGAACTCTACAGGCAAGGTTGAATTCTGGCGGGTGATGCATGCTTGCAGGTTCTCGTCGATCGAAGCAAAAGTATTGTATGCAAGGGCTGGGAGCTGCGTGCTGTGGTTGTCAGGCGCAAGCTCGTCCCGAGCGTTAAGAAGGCCGAGCAACGATTCGGCAAGAGTGGTCATGAGTGATAGGCAGGACAAGAGGGGATTACAAAAGCCAGCTTGTTTTCCAATGAAACCTCCCAGAACATCGGCTAGTCGAAGAAGGTTCTCAGGGCCTTGTGGCTTGTACGAACTGAACGCCGCCTGAAGTCGTCGTATCAATGGGGTTACGCTGTATTCGTGAACCTTCTCTATCGTACCCCAGAGGTTGCATTCGCTGTTGCGCAAGAACATCGACAGGGCCTTGAGATGGCGGGTGCCCAGTAGGTCTTGAATCGCTATTCGGCCTGCAGAGGCGTCGATGGCGAACTGCTGCAGGTCCACATAGATGAAGCGGTGACAAAGTCGGACGTAGAAGAGAAGCAGATCTTGGAGCTTTCGCATCTGGATGTTCAGATCACGGGCGTCTGAGCGCTGATCCACCAGCGGAAGCCTGTCAAATGGTTAATTGCTTACAAGGAGCAGTGCTAGAACAACATACCTCCTGGTTGCGAGTTTGCAAAAGGCATCACCTACATTGTTCCAGAAGATCTTGGAACCCGAATACATCTCCAACCATCTGGAACTGTAGGCATGAGTCAGCTCCAAGTGCTGCTCCAACCAAACCAGGAGTTGTGGGATAACGTCGCCGTTCATGGTCTCTTTGTCGAAGTGGCTTGCAACGAGCCTGGCAGCACCCGTTGGCGTAGTGTTGTTGCTGTATGGAAAACGATCAACATTGTCGTTCAAGGCTTCGTCAATGTCGACGATGCCATCCACTGGGTCCTCTCCGATGAACTCTGGCTCTCCGGCCTCGATCTCGATGGGCACTGCCTCAGGGGACAGCGTCGGTGAGTCCGCGGTCATGGCGATATCGTGAGTGGCGTCAGCTTCCTCATTGGCCCCGTTAATTGTTTGTTCCGCCATCTCCTCTGGGACAGCAACTTCCACACTTTGCGCGATGTCTTCCTCGTCTTGGTTGTCAATATTGGAGTTTGCCTCCCCGACAACATGGGGCTGGCGAACGTTGATCGTCACCTTGCTGGATTGCACAGAACGTCGATCCGGTGAGACCTGAGCTGACAAGGTCCGGTTGGATTCCTCTTTGGGTGTGGTCAGAGGCGATAATGATGTTTCCTGGGAGGTTCCTGTGTTTGAGCCCTCCAACATTCCGTTAGCAGCATCCGCAGACATACTCCTCACAGCTCGATCGTCACCACTATCCAAACGAGGGCGTTTCCTGGTCAGGCGGGGATTCGCATCTGTTATAGAATCGCGTCGAGGCAGTGAAGGCTCCGAAGACGAGGCACGTGTTATCCGCTGCTCAGGCACCGAGTGGTCCGCACGTTCCATACTAAAGATCTATGCGTGAATCGTCATGTATGAGAGCCGTTGTCAAGAGGGCTTGAAATGGTCCGCAAGAGAATCTTGTGAAAAGGGAGCATGTGCCCTTTAAAGAAAGTTAACGTTGGTGATAATGCACGTTGGTCCCTTGGAAACGCGTGCGCTGACAAGGATCGACTACAGGCGGCAGCCTAGTGTGCTTTCTTGTGAAAGAATAGCAAGCCGTGAGACTTTCTGCCCAGGAACGCAGATGGATAATGAAGAGGAGCAAAACGGACAAAGACTGCTACAAGGTCTTGTGAGCACAAGCATCCCAGTGGAGGTAGCAATGTGTCAAACAACCGGCAAGTGAAATGTGATATATGTTTTGCGTGACCGGTGATGATGCTGTTCAAAGTGAAGCTTTGGCGTAAGAGCTCCCAGGTCCACAAACAACGAAAGACGGCCGGGCGAAGTGGGATGTGCTTAGCGCCTCGCTTAGCGTCACGGAGGGGCCATCCGGATCAACGTTTTGCCAGTTTCTGTGCGCTAACTTGAACGGGAGCTTTGCGCATCTTGATGCTTCAAAATTCGAGTGTAACATGCTAAACATGAGAGCAGAAATGGATGTCCATACAGCTTCAACGAATTTGAAGAAGCCGAAGAGTTTTCGGAAACCGGTCATTGCATTGGGCTCGCCATACACCCAGCCCTCGTGGTCCGTTTACCGTTCAGAGCTTATTCACGATCGTGCTGCTGACAGCCAATTGGCATGCGTAGGCCTGTTTTGTCAGATTACGTCCAGGAAGTGACCAAGAAGCTTCTGTGCGGGTGTGCTCTTTCCCTAGTCTTACCCACATATGACGATGTCGGGGATTGACTGTCCAAATGCTTGAGATGGAACAGTACAGCATGTTTGCTAACTTCTGAAGACTACTCTCGCGAGTGCATCAGCACAAGAAGTCATCAGACCCCGGAACAGTAATGGCGAGGAAGAGAAAGCGGAAGCGAGCGAAGACAGAGCCGAGCGTGGAGCAAGCAATGTCGAGCAGCGAACGTCCAAGTGATCAAACACCAGCGCCGCCTTTTCTGGTTGGCTTGAACAGCATCACACGACATCTGTCCGACCTCGCAGCTAAAGCAAACCTTTCATCACAGTCGGAAGCTGGAGACCCTACGCGAGAGCTGGCCGCTGTCTTCTTACCAAAAGCTAAAAGTGACCTGTTCTACGCTCACTTACCGCTTCTTGCGGAGCTTGCTTCTTCGCCTAGCAACCCTATCAGACTCGTCCTCTTAGATCCTAACATAGAAGTTAGAATAGCAAGCTGTTTAGGCTTGCCAAGAGCGGGTGCTATAGGCGTCTTCAACGACTCTCCTGACGCCGCTTCTCTTCTGCAGTATGTGAAGGAACATGTCCAGCCGGTCGACGTGGCCTGGATCCGGGAAGCCAAAGAAGCCAGATACATGGCGCTCAACCTCAAAGAACGAACGCATGGCGAAGGTCGTAATTAGAATGATCAATGGGACCCAAAGTGTAGAATCCTTCATTAGTCTATAAATTGTCCAACGCACGAACCTCGGAACCTCTAGTGTACATGTCATGCCCGTCTATTCTGGGTTTCCCACCCCTCTATGCACTGAGCAAATCCCAGCCAAACTTGACAGTCAACCCCAAGAAAGCCAAAGCAGGAATGTACTGCGGGGTGCCATACAACCTCTTGCTCGGCTGTCCACTGGTATACCCCACCGCATAAGCGATCCTGCTAGCATTCCACACAATGCCCAAAGCCGCCGTAGCCACGGGGTACTTGAACCCGGAAATCATCATCGCCGGGAGTATGATCGGGTAGTTCTCCAAGAAGTTCATGTGGGCGCGTTGCGCGCAGTTGAACTTGTTCATGGCGTCCTTCTTCTCGGCGCTGGTGGCGGAGGAGATTTGTTCGGCGCTGGCGCGGTCGTAAGGGTAGGGGATCTGGGCGGCTTTGCGGAAGCTGTTGACGCGGGCGCCGTGCCAGAGGCCGACGAAGAAGGTCAGGGTGCTGGTGAGGATGACATAGCTGGAGGGAGCGTTAGCAGCGTTGTTGAAGGGTGAATTTGAACCGCCGGATAGAGTGCAACGTCGTAGCCGGCTGTGGTTGCTATTCGAAGACTTACCCATATTCTGGCGCAATGGTCAAAGTGATGGTAGACATTGTGCCGTGAGTGTACAATCGGTTTAATTGGGTTGATTAAATTCGATATTCAGGATGTCTGCGAGTGCTGTTGTTCGAAATTGAAGAAGGCAATGGGTGGAAAACTGACGCTGCCCTCTTTAAGGGCCAGTAGTCGTCACTCAACTAGCCTACCTCTTTCTAGAGCGTTCTTGATGCGCAATCGGTGCAACAGCTGCTCCGCCGTGGAGACCACTTGGACCTTAACCGCGGCATCGGTCCGGATACAGTGCCGACTCGATATTAGCGACTCGAGGTGGTTTACCACCCTTATCGGAGGAGGTTAAGTCATAAGTTGTCCCTCTCGCAATGCGATTTCCAGTAGGATTGCAGATGGCTCTTCAAGTCTGAGGAAGTCATGTAGTGTTGGGTAAGTTTGGTGCCTCATCGCGAGCTTGTCCCGTGAGTGCCCTCAGTTGTAGAGAGCAGACAGAGCTCGCACCTCAAGGCTACGCCAGGGCAATGCAGAGCAGATGTAGGCAGAGCACTGAGAGCGAGGAGAAAGAAATTAGGAGTGCGTGAGCTGCTTTATGTATGGTGCTGGAGCTCAAGAACGCCATGAAACAAGGCGCTGACGTGATCATCCTTGTCCATCCTTGATCAGTAACTGGGGCTATACCAAAACGGAATACACACACAGCTTCCATGGGGCCGGAAACGTCAATATAAGCATTGGTTCAATCGTCATGCATTCCGACCATATGAGGCATCTTGGTGGCACGTTGTCACAACAGAACCGCCATGTCCACAGCCGCCACAGACCGTTACACTGCCAGCCAACAGTTTTAGACGACGTGTGACTACCGCGCTCGTGCTGTCGAAAAGAGCTGAGGTTTGCTCACGCTCCCATACTTGGCCTGCCAAGCAAAGAAGTAACACAATGCTGCCAGTGGCTGACCGACCAGACAGAAGCTGATCCAGAAGAACATGTTCCCTACCACCTTTCCTGTCGTACCTTTCATCCTCGATATAGGGTCTGTGATGGCTATGAGAGGCATCTGGATGATCATGCCCATGAAAGCGACACCTATCAAACGTTAGACGAGCGAAGCCTCAGATTTCGAGGTCGACTTACCAATGATGTTGTGCGTGGGTACTCCTACGAGCAGCTCGTGCAGAATGCCAGAGAAGATGAACACCAATACTTGCGCCAACGCTTTTGGGCATCCTCTTGCCACCAACGGCGAGTAAATATGCCGTCTCATGAAGTGGTACACTGGTTTGTTCCAGCTGGTCCAATAGATCCTGATGCTCGATACATTCCACCAGTCGGTATAGAACTCGCGATCCCCAAACCGCATGATCTCTGACAATGCATTCAGAAAGGACTGGAAGAACAAGAAGAAGCCTGCCAGCCAGCAGAACAAAGAAATGGTCGATAGCTTCATTAGCCGCTCCAAGATGGACGTTATGTCGAGGGTCGATATCTTGTCTAGAGAGTTCTGAAGCAGAGGCACAGCGTACTGCGCTGACGCAATCCATACGACAATGCTGAGACCAAAGACCTCGACCAGGCGCTTGAACACAAAAGGCCACCGGATTTTCTCTGTACGTGGGTACACGGGCTGATACACCAGAGTTGGCGCCCACCAGAAGTAGGTGAGATTCCGCAAAGTGATGTTCCTCGGATATGGGCACGACGAATAGATGTCTGGTAGGGGTGCCCGAATAGCCGGGTTGAGCAATGCATGCCGGAGATCTCTGTTCGTGAAAGCGTAAGAGCACACCTTTAGCCATACAATGACAGCGTGCAACTCGCATATCGTCCCTATCCCTGGATGATGGATATAGTAGTAGACGGTAGTGGTCGCAATGCCCAAGTTTAGCGTGGCATTGACCATGTGTGCAAATGCCACGAGCCTCCAGGTAGCCTGGAAAGCCCGCCGGTCTTTCTCCAGCTCCGCTTCCGTCTTCTCTTTGGCTTGGGCTTTCTTTAGCCGTGCAACAGCACCTTTTGCTTGCTGCGCTGCTGCCAGCTCGATGATGTACGCTACAAACAGGTGGCACGGGACCAGGAAGTACAATATCGAGCCATAGATGACGTCTTGTCGACGATAATCATGGCAGTGGATGCAGATGAGCACCCCATACTAGGACCCGCGTTAGACTGTTACTATCCGGCAGTCGAGTCAAATCAAGGTCAACAAACCTTCCTAAAGTTCTCAATCATCAGCCTCAGATTGGAGACAACTGGTCCCTGTCAGCGCTGATCTTGCCTGAAAGCGGCTGCTGAAGGAGTCTCCGCTCACTCAACATAAGTACCATCAGATTCCGAAAGCCGACGAAGCTTGGTGATGCATTCGAATCGTGGCTAAGGCACGACGTCCTTCTCTTGTCATGCACGGGAAATACATGCTTGTACCTCTGCTTGGGACCGTCCTTGGCTGAGGATTCCCACTTTGCTGCGCCATTGGCTGCAGGCATGTTTTCAGATTGTGGCATTGGCCGTTGAGGAATGTCATTGCTTGTTGCAATAGCCGTGTTGATCAAAGTAGTCATCTTACGTCTAGCCTTCAGGGCTCAAAGTCTGTCAAGCAGGGCAGGTAAACATGCGGAACCCAGGACCTCTTCCGAATTGGGAGGCGAGTTGAGAAGGAAGTGCGTTCTTACGAAGAGCGAGAAAACAATGCTATCAAGCCTAGACCATCAATTGTACCAATGAAGAAGCCATTGATAAGAGTAAACGGATGAGTGGAAGGAGATAGAGAGACGAACGAAACATCCATTGCGTGGTTTACCTGATCTTTTATCTGGGGTAAAGTGCAAATCAGGATCCAACGATGAGCGAACGTTGGGGCTTTGAGGGTGCATCCTGCATTCCGCTCTATGCCGCATTCGGAATGGCGCGTACACTAAGCAAATAAAGTTACTTTCACCACAAAGCTGCATGCAACATCACCTACAGGTCGTCCATCACTACACGTCGGGAGCAGCATCTGCAATGTACTGTGGCGCGTCGTTACTAGGATTGGATCTCTACTCGAACGTGTAAGGCGCGAAGATGGAACGCGATTATCAGGCCGGCTACGGCCACGATGGAGGAAGAGCTAGGGTAAGGAGTAAGTGCTCTTTGTTAGTTGTTTCCATAAGCTGGCGCTCGCTCGTTCCGCATACCTATCTATCAATCTGCTATTGCTCCGTTTCGCCGTGTGGTTCTGAGGTAAGGGACAGAACAAGAGCATTGAGCGTGGAGTAATCAAGTTGGTCACAGTCTCCCGAATCTAGCATCTACATTCAGATTTCATTTCGAAGTCGCGTTGCCCTTGTGCTTCGCGTGACGGGTGATGCCAGATTGCCAAGATGCGTCCAGTATCAGGGCGAAATGTGGCAACGAGGGAATCATGCTTGCGACGTGGCTTTCCAATTTGATGCAACTGGCTCAGCATCAGCGTTCCGTACCCATCCTGCACAATTCTACCGCGTGTTGCCTCATCGTATAGTGCGACGTAATGGGTTGCTCATAAGCTAACAAGCAAAGGACCGGTCACTGACTACAGCTCTTCCATGGTATATTGGATGCGTAACCGGCGGCCGCGGTACAAAGGTGGCTTTCATTGCGAGGTCGAAAGGCCAAGCTCGAGTTATATCGTTGATGTACGTAGTAATGGAGCCAATCGAAACTATATATACTCATTCTCCAAGATGCTGCCGCCTGCCGCGCGTGTTGGAAAGGCTGTTGATACGATACCTGCGAAACACCTCCATTCGTCACTGAACAAGATCAAACATCCAATCAACGTTGTACGATGGACCCCAGAAGGACGACGCCTGCTTACAGGCTCGACGAGTGGCGAGTTTACCTTGTGGAATGGTACTGCTTTCAACTTTGAGACGATCATGCAGGTAGGAGTCGACTACATCAATGTCCTGACGGCTAGACTAACACGGCGTTTAGGCTCATGACTCCGCAATTCGTGCGGCAACATATTCCCACAGCGATGAATGGCTCATCTCAGCAGACCAAGATGGTATTGTCAAATACTGGCAACCCAATTTCAACAACGTCAAGATCGTCCAAGCACACAATGATCCCATTAGAGATCTTGCGTTTGCTCCTACGGACGTGAAGTTTGTCACAGCCTGTGACGATGCTACGCTGAAGATATTTGATTTCGCACAGGGTCGCGAAGAGTCTACCCTTACTGGCCATAATTGGGACGCTAAGAGCGTCGATTGGCATCCCACCAAAGGCCTGCTGGTGTCTGGTTCGAAAGATCATCAGGTCAAGCTATGGGATCCCAGGAATGGTCGTTGCTTGACCACCTTGCACGGTCATAAGAATACAGTGCAAAAGACGCTCTTTGAGAAAGTCCGTGGAGAGCTGCTTGCAACGTGTGCAAGAGATCAAACAGCACGCGTCTTTGACCTGCGAATGATGAGAGATGTGCTTCTCCTGAGAGGCCACGAGAAGGACATATCCACGCTAACATGGCACCCAATCCACAGCTCACTGCTGAGCACAGGCGGCGCTGATGGAACACTGTATCACTATCTGCTCAACGAACAAAACCCCCCTGCCGGCGTAGATCCGTCAGTCTCTCCCTACGAATCCAAAGACCCCGCAAATGCCCCTGCTCAAACCATCTACCCAGCCCACCGAATACCCCACGCACACGACTTTGCAATCTGGTCGTTAGATTGGCATCCGGTTGGCCACATCCTGGCCTCTGGTGCAAATGACCGCATCACCCGCTTCTGGACGCGACCACGACCGGGAGATACCAGCTGGCTGAACGACCGCTATCACGTAGGTCAAGCAGCTGCAGAAGCTCTAGGCAGCCTCGACCGGCACCTGCTGAAGAGGCAACAAAAGGAAGCGGAAGAGCAAGAGGAAGAGGACGAAGCCGACGGCCTAGTCGACCAACAGATGCCAGCCAAGCAGAACATCCTCCCCGGTCTACCCGGTCTACCAGGCCTCCCCGGACTCCCCGGCATCGCCCCGCCCACCAACGACGGCACCAGCACCGGCGGCGCCCAACTCCCCGGCATGGGCGCACCGCCCCCACCCATCCCCGTCGGTCTCCCCGGCGTCAACATCGGTGGCCCCGCCGGCCCAACCCCCGACTTCTCCAAGCTCGCCGAGATGTTCAACGGCCAACTCCCCCCACCACCGCTACCTCCCGGCGCTGTCCCCCAACCAGGTCAATTCCCCATCCCACCCCCAGGCCAAGGCCAGTTTCCTCCTCCCCCGCCAGGCTTCCCCGGTTTCCCCCCGCCGCCACCAGGCCACAGTCCTTTCCCACCGCCTCCGCCTGGAATGGCTGGAATGCCTCCCCCACCGCCTGGTGGGTTTCCGGGCTTTCCGCTTCCGCAAGGGTTGCCGCAGGGGTTCCCGCCTCCACCGCCGCCGGGACAGTTGCCGCCGGGGTTTGCGGCGCCGCAGCAGGTGGGTACGCCTCAGCCGGGTGGGAATGGGGTTAGGAAGAGGGCGCCGTTGCCGAGTCAGCAGGATAGTTTGAAGGAGGAGATGAGGAGGGGGAACTATAGGAAGGTGCGGTAGACGTGAGGGTACACGGAGAGTTTTTAGGTTTTGGGGCTGGAGATGGGAGGCAGGAGAGGATAACAGGAGGCAACCGGGATAGCGCTTCGAGTTTGTACATGTACAATTAGCAAGTTGACAATGGGCCACAATTGTGTTTTATTGTTGGTATGCAATTTTGAACTTCTGTTTGATGATTCCGTCAATTTGGTGATAAGCTATCATACTATATCAGTGATGCAATTGGTCGTGCCATCATAGCCTGAGGCTGCTACCACAGCATCGCCACTCAGTGTTCCGATGACCACCTTCCTTGACGGTGAGCCCCCTGGTTGTGCCTGAGGTCTGATTTTCCACCGTCATGTATGAACACGGCCGAGATATAACTGCATATAAGAGAGAAACGCCCGCCCCAGTCCTCAACCGCCCAACATATCCCCCGGAAAAGCTATCCTTACTTCCGTCAATACGGTAAGCGGTTGGAGCCGTCTCTGATCGCGCCCTAGCCTATCTCTCGACACTGCTAGACATAACGGGTGCGGACGACCGTTTGTGCCCTGATGTTGGTTGACTGACTTGAGATGCCGGACGCCTCGATCTTGCTCTCTGTCGAGGCCTTTACATGATAATGGAATCTGCTCCTAGCTCAGGGAGACCCACCCCTTCTTCCAGTCCAGCGCAGACCATACCCTCAGACCGCATCCCCCACCCCCAATAATACCGACTGATCCGATGCTCAGGGTGCAAATCCTTCCAACCCATCAAATCAAAATGTCCATGACCCCTTCGACCCAACAGAGCATCCTCTAGCTCATTAGACCACGGGAGGAACTCTACGGATCTCTCCACAGCACCAACGTACACGCCCAACCGCTTGATTCTAAAAGATTGCAACTGTAACAGCCGAGAAAAGAGTGGCAGGATGTCCTTCCATTTGTCTGCATCAGTCAGGAGCAACACGCGTTCGAACGTGAGGTATCGCAAGGTCGGAGCGTGTCTAGTAAGGAAAGGAAGCAGATGTGCGGCTGTGACTGCTATATCGAGTTTGAGTTGCTTCAGATGTAGCCAGGTGTGGGTTCGGAAAAGCCTCAGGACATCGTAGCGCGGCGGATGTTTCCGAACTTGGTGGTTCCGGGGTTTGTATGTGTCCCCTCCATGTTCCATCCTGAGCGTGAAGGACTCTATGTTGGTCATTCTCGATACGAGTCGGTGGAGAGTGTGGTGGTTCTGTTGGTCTCGGGGAATGAAGGGAGTTTGGAGATGTATGTTCAAGTGACGAATCTGATATCCTATCCTAGAGGTTGCCTCTAGCATCAAGTCGACAGACTGTGCTGCTTCGGGCATATACCAGGATCGCAGGTCAGCGATAGAGATGTCCATGGTCGTAACCTGTGAGCCTTTTGTTTGGTGACTTCTCTTGCGGAGACCTTCAAAGAATGTCTTCATGGCCCTCCCGTCGAAGTACGCAGCGGATTCCCAAGTCCATCTTGGTGATAGCCTGGAAGGGTCGACAAGTATCTTCTTCTCGTAGTTCCGCCACATTACTGAGGGTGCGCGAGACATTCCCTCTTCATACGTGACTTTGGTTAGATTGGGCAGCCAGCTGATGCATCGTGCAAAGTCTTCACCAGCATATCTGACAGACCAGTCCTTGCCGTCCGCTCTAAGATCTTCGTACATTCGGTATGCCTTTCGCAGATCCTCTTCAGACTTCCCCCATGCATACGTGTTCAGGCGTCGCTTCCAGTCGTCGTAACCCTGAAGAGCTGGTAGAACAAGGTCGCTGAAGTGGACTTCTTTGACGTAGACTTTGTAAACGGGATGCCCCAGTATGTGTACGAAATTGTCGATGCTGTCTTTAGTCATGCCTACATAGATGCATTCGAACAGGACACGGTTGGCAGCTGCTAAGAGACGTTTTGATGTGGTTCGTAGCTGCTTGAGGCTTGAAGTGGTGCATTTGTGGACAATCATGTTGAGTATTTCTTCGGGAAGCTTCTCCATATTGGTTTGAGTATCGTTCTAGTGTCTGCTTGGTTTGGACAACTAGTATGAGAAGTAGAAGAAAGCGGTTTCGCCAAAAGAGAGCGACTTGTGTGGTGTAGTTTGTTGTTCTGCACACTAGCGCTAGAACGAGGGATGCGAAGCTGAGAACGCAAAAGGAAGTTGGAGGCCCGCGGGTATTGAATGATGAAAGTGAAAGGAGCGGAACTTCCGCCGTACCGGATAAAATTTGCCCGTCAAATGCTGGAAGTGAATGCTTTCCAAGTGAATGTACGGTTTGTGACCCGAACATGGGCTCGATAGCAGTATGCTGCCTAGATTGCGAGGTCTGCTAAGGAAACAAAGGCACATGGCGTAGCAACCATTCGACAAAAGGAAGGGTATCTAAGAATCACAACAATCATGATGACGATCACTCATAGACCGCTTCGGAACTACACCCGCTGCACATCGATGCCCTTGCACATTCTCATGATGTCTTCCTCCACAAGTCCCTGAATCCAATCACTCCGGCAGCCGCACCGAGCAATCCGACCCACGCCTCGCCCACAGCCCCCTCCTCCAAACTCCAGTGCACCGTCAAAGGAGCATAGACCGCGTTTACATAAAACTCCTTCCACCAGGTCCTCACCTCTTCCTCACTAGCAATCTTGGCCTCCTTCTCCTCCTCCGCAGCACCACTCAACTCGTGCCTACTCTTGTTCCTCAGCACATGCATCCTCGCTAGTCTCGCAAAGTCTAGCACCACGTGAGCGGCCCAGAACCTGCTGCTCCACACCCACCACCTCGTCTGCTTCTTCTCCGACCAATTCTGCAGCACACCCTTGGAAGCCAAGTATGCCCCGTTCTCGAGGAACTGGTAGGCCGCGTTGACGGACACTTGTAGCCATGTAATCCGCTTGATCAGCGCGTCCGTGGGCGGGTTGTAGTAGGTATCTTTTGCCCAGGCGTAGATGCCCACGAGTCCCCACAGGCGGATGAAGATACGGAAATCTGCGATGAGATCGGCCAGAGCTTTCGTAGATGCGGTCAGTCGGGCGAGCCGGGAGTCGGCGGTTGGTTGGATGGTGGCTATGAGGGTCTCCCCAGGCAGAAGGACTTCGGAGGCATTCTTGGCTATGGAGGTTGCGAATTGGGTAAGTTGCTTGTCTAGTCGTCTGGAGAGAAATGAATGGACGAAGGTGAGAGTGTAGCCGAGGGTTAAGAGGGATGTGTCGACGCCAGAGGTAGAGGAGAGGATCTTGTTAAGCTTGGTGAGGTTGACGTCGGTCTTGGAGAGATACGGTCGGAGAGCATGGAGGGCGCGGGCCGGGGGTGCTTCGGTGGACATGGTGATTGTGGTAGCCGGGAAGAGTATCAGGGAGTATTAGGTCGACGCAATCCTCGCTTCCCTTGAAAGATTCGAGAAGATCAACGTGTGATGGAGTTCCATCTCATCTCATGGGAGATACCCCCATGTACCAAGGTTATCTTGAGCCGAGGTCATTTACACGTGTAACTGGTCCGTGTGTTCCTGATATCCGTCGTTCACTGCAGATCATCTTACAACCTGAACTCTTGGTAATGAATGGTGATTGATCATCAAGGTTGCTCTACTTTCGGCTCCGAATCGATGCTGTGAGAGATGCCATGGCTATGGATCGAAAATACCGTAACAAGCAGCATCACCGATTGGTCTTTGTGTTTCTCATCCCAGTGAAAGATGATCCGTCTGGCTTCATTCCTGTATCGTTCAAATTGGCCGCAAGACAATTTGTATTCGAAACCATGGCTAAACGGTTACCTGAATCCGGCCGTCGCCTTCTCTATAGTGTAGGGTAACTTCCACTTCCGCAAGCCGAATCCATATCTTATGCAACGCTGTTCTGCGTGGGTTGCAACTCCCTCCTGATACGTCTCCATAACACTGGAGCATGTATCCTCATTTCGATGATAGAATCCTCAATAGTAGACTTTGCACCTGTACCATCGTTACCCCGGCTTGCACTTGAATCGTCGGTCTTTCGTTCCTCTTCTACTACGCCCGCGATCACTATAGGATTCCGTTCCATCGTTAATATCAGCAGAGATGTGTCGAGACAATATCGAGACCATCAAGTACCGGTGCGGGTGTACGCAGAACCATGACCACCGCATTCGCTGCAAGGCCAACCTCGTTTCACCCGTGTACTGGGAGGCCCTCGACTCCGCAGTGTTGGCCTTCACATTGCCGGGAACCTTTCACAGCGACGATTTTTGTCCCACTCACTCCGCCATCTTGACCACCGTATGCGTTTCTCGATTCCTGAGAAAACTTCATCTGGACAGCAATCCGCAATGGAAGTCTACGCATCATGTTGTCATGCTTATCCTACAACAGCTCGAAGAGACGCCCAAGTGCCAAAAAATGTTATCCCAATTCCTTGCGATAGGAGCGAGAATGCGGCGGATCTTCGATGAACAGGCCCGTATTGGGATGTTAGGGGACGTAGGTACCGGGTGGTCAGAGAGCGCGGTGCAGGGCCGAGAGCCTGAAGGTGCAGAAGATGAGCCATTAACCCGGCTCCCTCGGCTTGTGCTGGAAGCTGAGAACTACCAACTCGGACGTTTGGCATTCAATTCCCCTATGGAGGGCATGGACCTTGTAGCACCGTTCGCCAAGCCCTGGCTCAGCATGCAGAATGTCGCCCTGCAGTTCAGGAATAATCGTACCTGACCCATGGATTCTCAAGCTTCTCATGTAGTTGGCTAACTTACTACAGCCCATCTGCTCTATACCAAGTTCAGAGGAAAAGATACACAAGACGACCTCGGCGCATGCTACCGTCTGTTGGATGCGAACGACCGGGAGCGACTACGAGTAGGGGAAGTGGACGTGAATTATCTACAGGTTCTACACAATAAGCACAAGTTGCGTCGGAGGCGCGATACTTACGGCTTGGACATTGATCTAAGCGGATATTTGTCCGACCTATACAACACTGGGAGTTCGACGGACCCCCCAGTATGTACTCCTTGTGCGAGTGAGGACGACACAGATTGATGGAGCAGCCGAGGGCAGAGTAGGGCAGCTGGTCGTGTAGCCAGGGGCAGGAGAGGAGGAGCAATCCACAGCAGAATTATTCACCAATGGACTGCACGCTCTGTCCTTAAAAGCACTGCAAGACATGTTCCGTGCACCGCTTCTTGAATCTGCGACGTTACGACTCCAAAAAGAAACATCCGCCCCCTGGTCTATATGAAACATACAACATCTATGACATCCAACTGTGCTGCCCCTTATACACATGACTACAACCGTCAGCTGTCGTCCCTCCCTACATCCTCCCACCCCTACTCATCAACTCAAGCGCCCTCTCCAAAAGCATCCTTATCTCCTGCTGCACCTGCAAGCACTGATCCTGCTCCCCGTATCCACCCCTCCCACCGAGCCCATCCTCCAACCCAACAATCCCAAGCCCATGCCCCGACCCAGGCGCAGACGTCGGTCCCACACCCGGCTGAGGTCTACGTGCAATCGCAGGTGGATAAGGGTGATGGCGACGAGAGCGTCCCGAGCGATCCAGATCGGCGGTTTGATGCCGGCGGTGGCTCTTTCGGACGCGGGTGGTAGGTTCGCCGATATGCATGCCATTACGGCTGAGGACAGGTGCGGAGGGTTGCTGATATTGAGGCGGAGGGAAGGTGTGGGGCTGTAGTAGAGGAGTGTGTACGATCCCTGGGGCGTAGTAGGGCCCGGGCATTGGGCTGCTGCAATCGTAAGGAGAGGGTTGGGGAGCAAAGTGGGGAACGAGTTCGGGTATCGGCGGCTGGTGGAGGTTATCGGACGGCAGTGGTTCGTGGAAGAGTTCTGGAGGCTGTGACTGGGCACGTGTACCCATGAACGGGGAATCTGGTAGGCTGTTGCAGGCTTGTTGAAAAGGAGTCACTGGCTCTGTTTGCACCCCGACTGGTAGAGAGCCGGCTTCTGAGGGCGTAAACTCTGGCGACCTCAACAGATGGTCGTGGTTGAAGAGTTGCTGTGCTTCGGGAGCGTTCGACGACAGGGCCGAGAGCTTTGGGGAAATCGGAACGTGTAGAGTAGCCTGCAATTCAGCAACAGCGGTGTTCATTGCGGAACAATCGATCGTATCCGGCTCCTGCGCTTCCACTGTCGGCATGGGCTCCTCTGCGAGCCACCACTGCTGCAGCTGGAATGAAAGTCGATGTTCCCTACTCGTAGTGCTATCGACATTGACATTGATAGATTGTTTGATGTCCTCCACTCTGGAACTAGCGATCGGTGAGAGTTTCTCTGTCGCTGGTGGAGTAAGGTACACATCTTCTGCTGTACCGCTCATCATGACGGTGTTTTCTTCTGCTGAACGGATGGATAGAATTTGATATTTGGCACCTCCCAGGGAAGCAAACTACAGAGCAAAATTGATGGAGCGAAGGAAAATATACTTATGGCCATGTTGCTCGCTTGACCGTGTGAAGCTCTTTGTCTGTGAATGTGTCTTCCCGAGACAGTGAAAACATTGCAAAGCGGACGGTAGAGTCCTTCACGAATCAGAAGAAAACAAATCCAAAATCAATGAGGTCAATCAGACATACGGGCTTCTTGAACGGCTTCCATATGTTTTACTGACCGCTCTGCCGCTCCCGCGAAGGAAGTCATGGAAGAACGAAGATCCATCTGTCGAAGACGGCCGCGGAGAGCATTTTAAGACACTTTCATCTAGAACTGAAGACAACGCCTTTGGGTAACCAATAACGTGATCACCCTAGGGTCCTTACTGATGTTGAAGAGGATAAAGACATTGCATTACATTCACGTTGGAGTCCGTGTCCGGATTTCCAGATCTATATACCTGACAGGGCGCAGCTCAGAGGACCTTAGAACCAACCTCCGAGGACCTTAGGGACGCTATTACGGCTTAACCTCGGAGGACCTTAGACCGCTACTTCTAAATTATAAGAATAATATATAATATAAATATACTATATATAGTTTAAATATATACGGAGTATATAATTATATAATAGAAGGTAATAATAAGTAATATAGGAGATAGTAAGCTCTTAAGGGAGTAATATATTAGCTCTATTATAATAAGATACTTATAAGTAGGACTAAATATATAGTACTAAT
>JAKLMZ010000074.1:0-40697 GCA_022813185.1 Floridaphiala radiotolerans | reverse complement strand
AGCAAGAGAGCAAGAGAGCAAGAGAGCAAGAGAGCAAGAGAGCAAGAGAGCAAGAGAGCAAGAGAGCAAGAGAGCAAAAGAGCAAGAGAGCAAGAGAGCAAGAGAGCAAGAGAGCAAGAGAGCAAGAGAGCAAAAGAGCAAGAGAGCAAAAGAGCAAAAGAGCAAGAGAGCAAAAGAGCAAAAGAGCAACAGAGCAACAAAGCAACAAAGCAACAGAGCGAGAGTGCGAGAGTGCGAGAGTGACTTCTTTTCTGTGCATGAATGTGTTTTTTCTGCTTTCTGACCGGTTTCACCACGTCACGGGCTATCAACCCCACACCCCAGAGGAAGCCAGAGCGCAGAATTAGGGCAATCAGCGGGCAAAGTGGACACCGAAGCAGTGGGAAGATGCAAGGCCCTATCACCGCGACTACTGGTTTCACGTTGATACTCCGGCAAATGCCTTGGAGAAGCACCTGAAGGAACTAGGGAAGCTGGACGGCGACGAAATCGCCGCAACAGTACAGGCGTTCCGGAACTCGGTAAGCATAAAGGCAGCCGCGAATGCAGCCGCAAAGGCTGCCGAAAGAGAAGCGAAGGCAGCAGCACGCGCGGCAAAGAGGGCGGTACAGCAGCCAAAGAGAAGGGCTGCCAAGAAGAACACCGCTACATCGACCACAAAGACCACAGCAGTCGCGGTAGCTTCAGCGTTCACCGAACCAGCGGCACCACCACCAAGTGCGCCAGTTTGGACCAGACCATTCTTTGCACCAGTTCAGCAGATGACACCGGCCTCAAAGCTCAAAATACTCCCACTGATCTCGCTATGAGATCAACAAGGCGGTCGACAAAGCTTGGATACCGTCCCCACCACAGGTGTTCAAGTCTCGCGCCCCTGAGCCAACTTCCGGCTTGCAACAGGTGGCCCCCAACCGACCTGTCGACTACATCGACTTAACTGGTGACAGCGACGGCGATACAGATAAGGAGAATAGGCCGCGACCTCCTCCTCAAGAGAAGCAGACGACCCTGACAGATCTTCTCCGCTCGCCAAAGACGCCGCAACCAGCAGCACCAAAGAGCCGGCGCGCTAGAGCTCATAGGGGACCGCCCCCAACAATGGCCGATATCGCCGCCTTTTTCGCAAAGCTATGTTGTTCTGATATGTTTTGAGGTAGACAATAAAGAATGAGATGATTTTGCTACATGTGCGGGATGCGGAGGATACTATGTGGCGTGGCTAGGGACAAAAGGTAATGACGAATCAACTCTTCGACCGCTTCATTCAATTGTTTTTATATAGCTATAGGAAGGGAGATCCTCAGGATAAGCAGCTGAATATCCCGGATGTTATCATGTTTGCTAGCGGACCTAGGAGACAATAGCATATGGTAAGCTACTGTAGTGGTAAGCTATCAGATTCTGGGGTCAGGGTTTCAGGGGCGGGACAGCTTTGCGCAGTCTGGACTATCGCTTGAGACGCAGATAAGTCGGCCTCCTGGGTATTTGGATATGCTACAATGATAACAGAAGTAGTGAACCACCTGATATCAAATCTAATAGTCAAAGACTCTAGGTAGACCAGCTCTGCGCGGTCTAGACCATTGCTTGAGATGTAGTCTTGTAGGCCTCCTGGGTCTTTTGATAAGTTAGAATAATAACACAAGCCCTGTTGCTTACTCCCATAAAGTGTTCTTCACCAGATTCTTATTCTTATCTTCTACACTACAAACATGACTATCTTGGCTACATGGGCAATCTGCCCTCTCGAGTACCTTTACAAAGTGCTGATTGTCCTTCTCTTAAGCTTCACAATAATATTAGTGTGATACATAAACCAAGAATTCCTCGTCTTCCACTCCCCCCTCGACAGTTGCATATCAAACTCCCGCAGCACGGTCGGAACAAGCTTATATATCTCGCAGAGCGACAACTGAAACAACCGGTCAGCAGTGATCTCGTCAATCTCCGTCCGGGTCACCACTTACATTCTTCCCGATACAGGTCCTCGTGCCGGCACCAAAATGCAACAAACTCCTCTCCATCTCCTGCGCCCCGGGGCGGAACCACCGCTCCGGCAAGTACTCCTCGGCATCGTCGCCAAAGACTTCTTTGTCCCGGTGGACAACGTACGGATTAATGCCCACCCGGTAACCGCCGGGTACGAAGTGATCACCAGTCACAACAGCGCCCGAAGCAGGCACCTGCCGTGACAAGGACATGGAGACGGACGGGTAGATGCGGAAACCTTCTTTGATGCAGGCTGCGAGGTATGGCAACTTGACGGCCTCAGAATAGGCGATTGTTGAGCTTAGGGTGCCGTTTGCGGTGGCTTCGTCGATTTCGGCGCGGAGTTTGGCGAGGACTGATGGGGAGGTGAGGATGCTGTACATGATGACGCGCATGGCTGCGGCGGTTGTATCGCTTCCTGCTAGGCTGTGGAGGGTTAGCATGTGACTGTAGGCTTCCGTGCGAAGAGTCTCTTACATAGGCACAAAAGTCTCAGACCGAACATCCTCGATGCGGAAGTCAACTTTGTCCCCCTTTTCATTCATGATCCGGAACAGCTTCGCCAGCATATCCACTCGCCCCACAGAGTCCTTCTTCATCTGCTCCTGTCGTACGTCCACAGCTTCAACAGCCGCCTTGATGATGTCCCCGAAAGAGCTAATGGATCTCCGGACTTTGGCAGAGAACGCTGCTGCAAGGATGGTAAGAGGTCGGGAGTATTTTGGCATGACGCATTGCAAAGTGGAGAGTGGCATCAGAGTATCGATTGCAGTCATCCAGCCGCGAGCGTCTCGGCCTTCTCTGAGGAATCCGAGCTGCCCACCGAATACGACTTCCCCGACGACGTCGAAGGCGTACCTTATAAGTGATCAGTAACTGTATTGGAGGCGAGTGGACAGACATACCATGCAAGCCATTTCCCAAGGTCAACCTCCGCACCCGAGTCGGCAAACTCTCGCATCCGTTGCAGAAAGATATCTGTGCAATCGTTGACGTACGACTCGGACTCCAAAATCGACGTAAGACTCCAGTTGTTATTAACAATCCGTCGGCGAACAGCATGCTGAGCGTCCACTCTCTTCGTGAACAGCTCTCCATGCTTCGACAGTGCCGGGGCAAATGGATCATAGAAATCAGTCTTGTTCCAGGGGTTTCGGGTTGCGAGGACGACCTTAATGGCAGCCGGATCTGAGACGGAGAGTTCATTTGGAGCGATCCTGACGATGGGGCCGTGCTTCCGGTGAAGGGCGAGTTGGACCTTTTCGACGTTGCCATTGTAGACCTGGCGCATGTACCATAGGCGCGAAAAGCTGGCGAGCCATGGGCCGGGATACTTGGCTAGTGGGTGAAAAGTCCTGGCATAGATGATCCAGAGGATACAGTACGAGACAATAATATAGAAGACAACGAGGAGAGTCGAGGAAAGAGGTTGTTGCACGATACCTATCGCCCAATCGGGGACGGTTGAGTTGAAGACAGTCATGGTCTTGAGCGTCTTCGAAGACCGTCTAGAACCATGTAGTGATTGATCACTGCTGTGGCACAACTTGCCTTCTTATACCATACCATAGTCTCCGAGGCTGTCTATCGTCCATTGCGGGGCTGTTTGCGGCTTCTTTGAAGCGGTACCCACGCCTGCTTTCCCCTTGCATTGCTGAGCAACAAAGGCTGCTGTGAGCCTATCACCACATCCGGCTAGTAACCTACACGAAGCAAGGGATGCCAAGATCACGAGGACTCACATTCTCGTAGAATGCTGGTATCGATGTCCTTCTGCGTATTCATTGTGAACCACACTTCAACCACGACGTGACGTTGCCCCACCACACCGATTGCCAAGACATACTCAATAGAGTTCATTAGCTGACCTGTTTCGAGTCAGGATACGCCTCGGTTCCAGCTCGCCTTGCTCTTTCTCTCGAACCCCGCATCCACCATAACGGCAAGCAGTAGAATAATGTCTGATATCTCTACGTTGACTGGAAGCTTTCCGCCCTTCATAGGTTGCCAGCTAGAAAATCAAAGGGAAGACGGCACACCTTACCTGGACTGAGAGAGACACCACTCAAACCGCGCTCTGGCCTCCGCCAGGAGCAACGTGGGCCCGAAGGTAGTGTCCATGTCCTCTATCCCTCAAGATTCCACATTAGCGTGAGAAGGCGGCAGAAAAACCATGTCAAGCCACAACTGGCGGTGCAGCAGCATAGATTAACGGATCGATGGTGATGTGCTATATCTCTGCATGATGCCGTGCAACAACCCCCTTGATAAAGGATGGGGTTCTATTCGATGGCAATCCTGTAGCTAAAGCGGGACACGCCTGCGGTTTGGTTCCAGACCACGCTTCGACTTGAGTGACACTCGAGATGGAATCTGATATTGTTTGTGCTAGCCGCTTTAGAAGGATTGGAAGGATTCTCGTCACTTCTCTAGCTCGTGACAAAGATCTGGATTCAGGGAAGCCATGAACATTGTTGGATAGAACTGTACTCTAAGACCTCTATATGAGAAGGCTGATATCAGTTAGTCGGCCCCATATTGTAATGACACACATACAATCCCGAAAACTTAGTTGACGGCACCACCCATCAAGACTGTCACTTGACTAGATATGCAGTTGATCCACCTTGTCTGTTCTCTCGGATCCTATTTGACGATGAAACCTGGCGAAGAGGCTGAAGGACCCCTTCGATTGATCGGTACCTCGAAGCGCAAGGCTGGAGCAAGCCACGCCGCCTAGATTACAGCTGAACACATTGAACAGATATGGCATGATCATCATTACCGCTGCCGCATGCAACCTAACATCAACCATTAACCATGAAAGCAGCAAGGCTGTGCGATGTACAGCTGGATCAGCGGACTTCAAGTTCCGCCGTGTTATGGGCGGGACGCCATGTTGCTAATGTACTGGGTTCCACGACGACGTGGACTCACCAAAACCTAACGTCCCGTGATACCCACACCTTCGAGCCGATGGCTAGCTGATGAGGCGGCTTGGCGTGTATGATCAAAGGAAAGTACGGGAGGTAGTGCTTCTCAAACAGGTGCCATATGAGGATCGGGGGATAGTCTGATGCACTAGCAGAAGCTTGAGACGGCTCGGTGCGCCCATGGTCAGCTAGCCACAACGGGAGCGCAGCGGGGTCAAGGAAGATTTTATGCCGCGCTCGAATTGAAACGACAACTTGTGTAGGATTACACATCCGAAAAACATCGAGCAAGTCAGGTAGAGTGGCATAGATGAATGGGCTTCTACTGGAGTGATCCGATTGTATACAGCCCCGAGGATACGTTCTTTAGGGCTGCTGTCTAGTTATGCTCTAGAACAACCTTGTCAATACTATCTCAACTAGTTCTTATATTGCCAAGGGATGTGAACCTCGAAATACCGATACAAGCTTTCTACTATTCAGATATGAACGGCGGGACGCAATGCTGCTGGAGCGGCTCGGGAGATCTAGCTTAGCCTGTGCTAAGAAGTAACTTTAACTACATCGATTATCGAAAGAACGTTTGTACTGAGCCGTCTTCTCAGCAAGCCTCATGCAAGGTCGAGGAGTAAGTGCTGAACCAATGGATCGGCACAGAAGTTTCTCACGATTGACGAGTTCGGGTAGCTTAGAGACGAGAAAGATGAGCGCTCTCATCTCCTTCCATCATGATAAGCTTAACACACGGTGTCCAGGTGAACTCGCAAATCCTCACCAGTGGCCGATCAAATGCCATTCATACATGCTATGCTGTTCCCCAAGTCGTTCGCAATCAGTGTATGCGCCACATTTTGCTATTACTTGACCCATTTAGCCTGGTCATCTGCCAAGGCATACTCCGTGACCGGATGGATAGAAGTTGCTGCCACCGCCATTGCTCTGACAGGTAAACGCTCGGGCGTAATGTCATGGTCCGACATCTTGTCCAGACTATCAATAAGCCCATCCATATACGACCCGGATCCCGCGCGTCCTGAAAGAGCCAAGCGCACTTCAGCTCAAGTATGTGGGACGCGAGTCGGCAGCTCTCATGTGCTCTGGGACATTCACAAGCATACTTGCAGAAAGTCCTCGTGGAGAGGAGTAGAAAAGCTTGAATACCATCCGTATCTCGAAGGATTATATGAGTTCGCTTCGAGCTATTCCCGTACACCATCAGCTCCCACTGAAAGTGCTGCCGGGTTGGGGTACCAGCCCGATGGGAGCTCAATTCGCGCCCATCCTTACCAACCACCTTTCTGGTTGTGTGTCTTAGGAACCGTCAAGCGCTCCGGATATTTCCGGTGTAGGACGGCTTTGGGAATATCGGTTGCATTAGGAATACCAAATGTTTGATGGCTTGTATCCACAGCGAGCGGCTTAGGTGGAGCTGAACGAGCTTGATTACGGTCCGGTTATTGCTGCCCCGTTGAGAGCTTGAAATTCATGGCGGATGCAATGACCAGAGACAGTCAACGAAGCTGTGAGAATCTCGAACATCCAGACTTTGGATCATGGACCTACCTAGAACCGGCTTCAGGAAGGCAGTAGATCGTGGTATTGGCCCCTCAGAATATCGGCGATGTTACGAAGGTTGTTCACTTACAGCCTGTACGTGCTCCAGACCGCACTGTAGCTCTACCCCAAGACTATCAACTCCAACTGGATTGATGAAAGCCAGCTGTTCACCATATGTGATATAGTACTCTTCGCTGTCTTTCGTTGTGACGGGCTGTAGAATCACATACATTGAATTTTATCTATAGCCGGCTTGCGCGTAGAACTAAAACCCTTTGAGGACCACGCTATGGTGTTTAGAAATAGCTATAAGGCATTTCCGTGTACCAACCTTCCAATTGTTGTGTATGCTCCAGACTTGAGATAGGGACTTGAGTATTCCGTACATTCGGAACATGTATTGAATTGATTATCCAAGGTGGTGGTCAAAGCCTACAGGGATCGTTGGACCACTAAGTTCGTTATTTGACTTTCTTTGTATATATCAATGGTTAAGGAGCTTAATTGAGACAGCTTGCTTCTATATGATCGTTTAGGTAGTGGGTTTGGTATCCGAGATATTCGTGCGCTTCGTAAGAAGCGTCATAGAACTCTTTAATAAAGGCGTAAGGATATATGATACAAGGGGGCCGAGCCAACGAACACAAATAATTGAAATACATACAAGCGACTTCATCCCATCATGAAATGGGGCACCGTTTGCGAAGGATGAGGTTATTACATCGATTCCGGCACGGCCTAGATAATCAGACGAACTCAAGAAGCACGGACAAGATTCTTGCTATAGGCTATATGTTGTTTTATCCTCTGCTTGCCTCTATTGAAATAGTTGGATACGAGAGTACTCAACTATATCTATCTATATCCATATAATTGTTCTTCGTAGCTACCAAGATAGGCTCGTGATAGTGTTGACTAAGGCTACTGCTAGTCACCTTGGAAGGTTGGGAACAAAAAGTATATATGATAGCACGCTCTACCACGGAGCTATCAAGTTTCGGTAGCTCAGTGGTAGAGCGTGGGATTGCAGATCCTAAGGTCACGTGTTCGACCCACGTTCGGAACTCATTTTTTGCCTTTTGCAAAGTACGTTATATTTTGTGGTTGTGAAGATGGACGAGTATCGTCCCAGGTAGGATTTTGAGATAACCGAAGTTTGCCCGGCTGTGGTATCTAGCTCCGGAGATATGACCGAATGCCGCCGGCAGAAGTTCGGCGAATCCCCACCAAAAGGATGACTCCGATGCCACTAGGAAATCGAGAGCTTGCATGTGCAAATGTTCTTCCAAGTGATGGTCGTGATGATTCAATTCCTTGTTCTGAGAAGATTGGAAATGAGTTTGGGGAATTGTTATTAGCACATATTATCAGTTACACCCGCGTGACCTACCGGAACGGTGATGCCAGGCGCTCATCTGGACAACCCTGCAGCGAGTCGAACGACAACCAGAACATCACCTGGAACCATGGACGCGCCTGCAACGGGCGTTCAGCCCATCGAACCTGCTAAGGGTTGGTGTTTCCTGTTGCTACGTTATCTGTCCTTGCGCTAACACTGCTCGACAGCTCATACGACGCTCCTGCGGCTAGTTCTTGCGCCATGGATCATACACTTCAAGTCGCAGGGCTATATGAAAGACCGGACAATGGAGGCGTTAGACGAGAAGTGCAAGGCTATACTAGGATACACTACCAAAAAGGCGGACGTTAGGTATGGTTGACAGCTGGGCTAGGCGTAAGAAGCTGGGCCCGGGAGCACCACCTAAGACTCACAGGCGCCAGGCAAGCAATTGGAAGCGACCCAAGAGTGTGGAACGAGCTCGTCCAGCTATTTCAAGCGGCTATACCATCCCTCGAATCCCGCTCCTTCGCCGAGGACGCCGCATCACCGGACCACGAGAAGAGCTCTTCCTCTACCCTGATCGCGGCAAACTACCAGACGCTCCTAAAAGACCTCGAACGGCTGAACGATCTCGTTTCGATTGCCAGAAATGCGCTGTGCAGTGGAGAGGACACTCAAAACCTTGCGGCACAATGTGTGTTTGACAAGGAGGTATTCAAGATCATCACAATGTCAATCAAGGTTACGGCTAGGGGCTATGACGGAGACACAGGTTCCGTGGAGGAACAAAGATGGCAGACGGTAGTAAATGCTTGTAAGCAACCTACTAGGGAGCAACAATTCGGGATGATGTTGACCGGCTATAGACAAGAAGCTTCTCATAACTTGCTTGCAGTTCCTTAACAACCTGGTCGCTCAAAACGAAAGGAGGAAGCTTATGCTCTGGAGTGACCTCTTCGAAAACCCTGCAGATGGAATCTTCACACAGTACCCCGACGAAGTAATCAACGATCCGGATTTCTGGCCACAAATAGATGGACTTGCCAACAGGGGCATGTTGCTTGCCAACAAGAACCCACACATGGAAGCGCCGCGGCCTCCGCTTACGCCATATTTCCTCTACCTGAACGAAGCGCAGAAGCAGATCAAGCACGAGTCCCCAAATCTTACCGACAAGGAAGTTGCCGAAGAATGTGCGAATCGCTGGACCAGTCTTAAGGAGGATGAAAAGATGGTATGGCACAAGACACGAATTTCTTCTACAGACCGGAACCAAAAAACAACTGGGAATAGGCTGGGTTTCCAGCTCTTTGCTAGTCTATTATACCCCTGTGATTATATACCAATACACTTGAACAAGGCTGACAAGAAGCTTTTGAAGGTCTGGTACGAACTGCGCCGCGACCTCATCCAGAAGTGGCGCCTGGAGATGACGGCATATGCTCTAGGCGCAGACAAGCAATCCAGCGACGAAGAGCACAACGCAAAGAGAGATGCCCTCCTCGGAGCGGCTTTTGAGAAGATCAAGAGTGCGTTGGAGGACATGAAGACGGAAGGTTACGAGGGTCCTACCACCACCGCTGAAATCCGGGTCACCATTGAGGAATCCCAAATCGATAAAGCGTTGCGCAACTGGCCAGACCTCAAGCAATACTCGAGTATCAGCATCTTGGACAGCGTTTCTGGCCCATTGATGCCTACGGCTCAAGATTACAAGGTTTCGGTAACTGCTGATGAGGCGCAGAAGAGACTCGAAGATGCCAAGCGGTTGTTCCTTGAACGCCTAGAGCCCGAATCGCCGCCTAGGGCGGTCCCTCCCCAGCACGAAGCCGTACAACCACAATCAGATCCGACCATTCTCTCTCCTGCATCCCCAGTTGAGGAACCGCATGAGCTCGATGAAGAAGAGTACGACGAGGAGAGTGAGGGCGAAGAGGAGGAGGAAGAGGAGGAAGAGGTGGAGGATAGCGACGATGGTTATGGTAATCTTGGAGAGGACGGCAGAGGTTTGTTGACAGATGTTCCTTTAATTCTGGGTCCTCAAGAAATTGAAGTACTCCCTATGATCATCATGTCAGGTGTCGTACCGCCTCCAACGAACTCCATCCCCGGCTATGGCTCTAGTCCTGAAGAAACGGCCTCAATCATCAACATGCATACGGTGCGGTGTCACTTGCTGCTCGCGGAGGACAATGGCCGAAATCTGCTCAGAGAATTGCTCATTTTCGTTGCTGCATGGGATCTTAGAGAAGATGAACTATACTTCAAGTTCATGGCCAAGATCATGGAAGCAGTGTTGAACAACGGTTTGATGAGTGTCGCTTATAGGGCGTTCAGAGAGTGCGTAACAGGATAGCCCTGATATATGTGGCTGCTAACCCTCCGCAGAAGCAAGGACATCATCTCGCCAGCACAGGCCGTGATACTCAAGCTTGTTACCAGCATCTTCCGATCACGACAGTCCAACAAGAATCCGCCTGCCGTAATCCCGCCCCATCTTCACAACTTCGACGACCACATACCTCCGCAATATCCTTATAGGGTTGACGTTCAGGTAGTGTCTTTCTTCTTCAAGGAGTTCCGAGAAGCCATCATGCCCCACACGTGCACTCTAATCTACATTCAAGGCCAGATTCGGATAGGTCGAGCGCCCCCGGATGAGTTTCCATTGAATTTATGGGATATGGAGAGGATGTATGAAGGTGTCTATCAGTACTTGGAGTTCTTTGCAATACTAACAGAGCACGATGCTTGGAAAGATATGATGACGGATTGGGAACTAACATACGAGCTTCTTGAACTTCTAGCGGAGCTGGAATTTGCGATACCAAAGGGTGCACTGCTGAAACCTGGTATGGTCAACCAACGAGTGTCACAGGCGCCAGGTGGCCTCATGTACCCCGATCCCAGGTCAACTGTTACGCTAGATGACGGCAATTCACCCGCACCCGTTTCGCAATATACTCCCACTCAACCTCCAGTTGCCGTAGAACGACCTTACGATGTCACTGCTAGTGACCTGGAAGTACCCCAAGTACAGGACCAGTACAGCGAAGACAACGCGACCTACGCGGACGAACAACAGGAGGAGCCCTCCGACTTTGAGTGGCGCAACCTGAAGAAACTTGCCGTCCTAGTCCTCTCCTCCCTCATATGGAAAAACCGCAAAGTTCAAGACCAGGTACGGAAGCACAACGGCATCCCAACCATCCTCAGCTGCTGCAATTACGACGAACATAACCCCTACATCCGCGAGCACGCCATCATGTGTCTTCGGTTCTTGATGGAGGGCAACGCAAACAACCAGGACGTGATCAGGGAGCTGCAGAAGAGACAGAACGTGCCGCCTGAGGTGCTGGATCAACATGGGTACGAGACTTTCCTTGATAGCAAGGGGCAGATTGGCTTACGGAGAAAGGAGATTCTCAGAGCAGGGCTTAAGCAGTTTCAGCCGCCCGGTTTTCCGGCAACCTTTCCGGAGTGGGTAAAATGGGGAGCTGCCCGTGAGGGAGATGGCGCCGTTGGAGTGGCCGAAGCAGGGGCGGTCGGGGAGTCAATGATGGATGGAAACTGGTGAGGTAACGCCCTTACACGAGCGATGATGGATGGATGATTTTGAACGGGGCTTGCTTATGACCTGCCTGTGGCATAGCGATGGCGTATTTGGACGGTATAGATATTTGCATTTGTGGGCGTGATTGACCCTACGGTCTTCAAAGGATAAGTTTAGAGACTATATATAAAGCAATCCTGCAAAGCTGTTGATCTGAGCGCTTGTAGGAGAGCATGTTCTGCTGTGGTCAGGGGGTGGGCCGAAGTTATCCCAACAACCTTACACCGCCCTCATATCCACAAAGATAGCGCGCTTTATTAACACAATAGCTCCACAAATGAGCACATACGGTCATAGAAAGGTGAAACTTTGATACCTAAAGATTTTATCAAAACCTACGGTATGAGGTTATTAATGCCTACGGTATGAGGTTATTGATACCTGTGGTATAAGGTTGGTGATGCCTGCGGCATAGGGTTGGTGATGCCTGCGGCATAGGGTTGTTGATGCCTGCGGTATTAAGTTATTAATGCCTGCGGTATAAGGCTGTTGATACCTGTGGTATAAGGTTATCAATGCCTATGGTATAAGGTTATTAATGCCTACGGTATTAAAGTAGGTTTCTGCCTGCGGCCGCTTAGCTGTTTTAGGCTTAGGCCCATAGTATATGGTTTAGGTAAGGCAGAGTGGATTGGGTAGGGATAGCATCCCGTCCGCTCTGCCATACTCCCAAGCACCTTATCAACGGATTAGTAGTTGAGTGGGTGACCATCAGCGAATACCCGTTGCTGTATGTTTTGAATTTTTTGAGTTTGTGTTTCGAGCCCGAGGTTCTGCTCGGAGAGCAGTTTGGTGGGTACGGGAAGATTTTGCGCACAGACCATTCGTTTATTTATTCCATAACATCTTCACATGTCCACTGCTCCCAGATCCATCTCTTTACGAACAACAACCACAACTCGCCTCTAGAATCCTCCCTCTCACTTCGCAACTATGGCAGTAGCAATCAACACCACAAAGCGCAAATTCCACAAGCTCCTTGAAAATATCACCAACAGCAACCAACCATCAGCCCTCACCTCCCTCCAACCCTCCAACCACTCCACCACCACCCTCTCTTCCCCGGCGCAAGAACGCCCTCAGAAGCGCATCCGCTCCGACGACCACCCCTTTCTCATCCCACGCACGCCAGCCTCCTCCCGTCCCTCCACAGCCACCAGCCCCCGCCCCTCCCTCCGCACAAGCACCCCTCGCAGCACCATCACCGCGCGCGCAGTGACGAAGCAAACCTCGACGGAGTCACTCACGCTCACGCCCCGAAAACCGGTCAACTACAACCCATGGGACCAAGGAGCTTTCCTCGCACGGCTGAAGACATTCGCTGACGTGCGGTTTTGGACGCCCAAACCCGCGCCTGTGAACGAAGTCGCGTGGGCGAAGAGGGGGTGGAGTTGTGACACCGCCAGTGGGGGGATCAACACCGTAGCTTGCAAAGGTGGATGCGAAGCTAGGGTAGTGGTTAAGCTTCGGCCGGAGAGGAAGGATAACGAAGGGAGGGTGATTGAAGGGAGCGAGGACTTTGGGGAGGACGTTAGTGAGGGGTTGGTGGGGAGGTATGCGGAGTTGGTGGTGGAGGGGCATGGGGAGGGGTGTTTGTGGAGGAGGAAGGGGTGTGGCGTGGATGTGCAGAGGGTTAGTTTGCAGAGGGTGGGGGTTTGGGGACGGGGGGTGAGGGAGAGGTATAGCAGTGTGAGGGGGGTGGAGAGGGATTTGCCGGTTATGGTTAGGGCGCCGGAGGGGGAACATGGGGTGGAGGAGTTGGTTCAGGCGCTGCCGGAGGGGTTTTGGGATGAGGAGAGGGAGGGTGTTGCTGGGGAGAAGGCGCAGGGGCAGGAAGGGGCGGAGAAGGCGAAGGTGGAGGTCAGCATACCGGTGTTTAGGGTGGCACTTTTCGGTTGGCACGGTTCGGATAAGGATGGACTGTCGATACTGCATTGCACAGAGTGCTTTGCGAGAGTTGGACTATGGATCTACGACACGACCAAGCAGGTATCCGGAGATGCACCACCTCTCGACCTTCTGGAATGCCATCGCGACCACTGCCCCTGGAAGAACCCCGAATCTCAAGCTTCGGGCGGTCTCGCAGCATGGCAAGTGCTTCAGCAGTCCATCTGGCGGAATAGACCTCGACATCCCGCTCCCGCACCAGTGCAGCCAACCCAACAAGAGCAGCTCGGCGACGGTGAAGATATAGAAAGGGAGGAAGAGCCTATTATCAGAGATCGAGCAGAAGAGAAGAAGAGGCGGGAGAAGATTAGAGAAGAGGATAACGCCAGGATAGCGAAGCTTAGGGGCTTGAAAAAGATGTTCAACTTTGGGAAGAAGAAGAAGGTTGAGCAGTCGCATGATGCTGCGAAGAAAGCATGATCACTACGATTGTAATGAATACTTTCATAGACAGGAATGTTACTCCTCATACATTTCACAATCTGCAGCTCTTGGCCGTTTCGTGGATGTGCTCACCTTTGTTCGTTACGCGTTTTCTGTTTGCGCGTCCACCAGCGAATCCCACTTGCTGTTGTTTTGCATTTCCTTTTGCACCGTTGGGAAGCTGGGTTGGGGACCGCTTATGTAGAGGAAGCATCCATAGTTTGGTGAGTAGAGAGAGGACGTTGGGATATAGTGAGTCATTTTCATATTCGTCCCTGTTCATAGCTAGTGTAAGGTTTCTTCGATCAATGGTCAAGGACGTTCTTTTGTTTCATAGTATTCGCTTGTTGCATACGATTCATCATCCCCGCCCTGAAGTTGGACCTCTATCCAATTCCTTTCTGTTACCAGCACGTCTTACACACACACATCCTGGTTACCTACTCGTCTTACCTCACCCAACATCTCCGGCATTGCTTTTCCGCCAGGTCCGCCACCCTAACACGAGCTTTCCGTCCCCCAAGCACCACAAACTCCGGTACCCCAGTTCCAGGCTCCCAAATCACACCCTCCACCCAACCCGCACCCTGCCGTGGTACCGTTCCAACCAATCCCCCGCCCGGTCCTAAGCCTCCCATGGGCCGATCCGAAGGGTCCATGACCCCCGATTTCTGCATGGCCCTCCGGATCACCCAATAACCACCTTCCCATTTCGTTTCCAGCCGTGTGCCTAGGTGCCCAGAACCCTTTTCTCCCATTCTCCCACCGCTCCCCGCCTCGCTACCACGCAAAGAGCCTGTTTCTCTGCTGATCGAGGCGGATGCCGCCGGGGCAGGGCAGCCTGATAGGTTCTGCCGGCATGGTGGCGGCGGCGTCCCAAGCCCTCTTTGCGGGTTTTGTGCGTCAAGTGACGTGCGGAGACGTTTCTGGAAGGGCCAGGCACAGGTTGGAGAATTCATGCTGTGGGAGGATTACGTAGCCGGCTTGCAGGGTGGGGATATATACTCAGTGTGAGACCCCTCGCAAACTTACTTTTCTCCTCCAACGGCCACTTGAAGCACTACAAGCCAGGATCCAAGACTTTCACTTCGCGATCTCAATTCATCTCACCCACACAAACAAACCCAATCTTCCCAAACATCGAAATGGGCGGCTGCAACTGCGGAGGTAACTCTGGTGCCTGCTCGTGCGGGTCTAACTGCTCTTGCGGTACCTGCAAATAAATGTACGTTCGCAGTGCATTATGCTGGGCTTGCATGTTTCCATATCGCCGTGGCTAACGGCTTACCAGGTGTAACAGTTTCGACATGATCACGACGGAGGAAAACTGAGAATGTGGAGTTACTTCAGTTGGAATGTGTTTCGATCTTCACAGTTGACGGTGGACGACGTTATGGTTCGGTGGATTGGAGGAAGGAAAATTTGAAAAGAGGACGGAGCGAGTAGCACATTAAAAGCAACGTTCTCTTAAGATTAAAACTACTTCAGAACCTTCCAAAAACGTTCATGTGTGTGATTGTGATGTGGCGTCGAAAACTTGCTCGTGCCAAGACAATCGACAGCCTCATGCATGGCCATGACGTTGGACGCGCACGATTGAGCAAGTAAGATGCGACAGGGTATAGTATTGGATTATCTTTCATTGATAACAGTAAAATAAGAAACATAGGAACAAAGGCCAACCCGGTTGATGAGGTGTTAAAGATTAGACAATTGCAACAGTAGTCTGAGGGTTACGATAGAATTCTTCCTCAACGCTCCGTTGGACTCTAAAGCTTCCCACTCGTTTGTACTTTTCGGTGCCAGGCACAGGTACTACAAGTATCCCAAATCCAGTCTTCGAGTCTGCCGATGCGGAGATGGAGTCGCATTCAGCCATGAGCAAGCACAATGCCTGGCTCCTGAAGGGTTTAAGCTTGTCGGTGCTCGCGCATCTGTAGATTGTCGACTGCGCACTATTGTCCGTACGCGACTGCAGATACGAGTCAGGTGTTACATCGCACGCTTTATGGTGTAGATACACTTTATAACCTTCAGCACTCGTTGGGTTCGCGCAGACAAGGGTCCCCTTCAGGCACCAGCAGCGGAGCACAAGGGTACCGCCGTCCACCTTCCCATATGGATTGAGGCCACTGATCTGGTATTCCATCCACTCAACGGAGAACCTGAGGTAGAAACTCTCATCTTCTGGAGTCAGAAATGTAATGTGACCATTCGTGGAAGCCCACGACCAGGACGGGGACGTATTGCTGCAAAACTCAGCTGGGGGTTCAGTGGAGCGCAACCGATCGTTCGCCCACCGCACACGGAATCCAACTGCGGAAATGGCGCTCCAGAGAAGATTGTGATGGATAGTACCTTCCCACAAGCCAGCAAGATAGCGTCCAATCTCCGGTACAGCACCGTACTTGAGCGCTATCCCGCTAACGGCCGGTACTTTATCTGAATCAAACATCAGAAGGCGCATGGTATAGCGGCTTACTTCCGTCATCCAATCAGAAGCTGATCTGAAGAGTTCTCCAGAGACTGGCCTAAAGGTCACCTCTGTGATGGCCCGTTCCCTGATGAGCCCCCCTTGACATTGCCATAGTAAGCCGTGCTCAGTGTACGTGATCGATCTCGTCGATAGTAACTCCTCCCGATAAGCCCATGCTCTGGACTCCAGTGGTCCCTTTCTTCGTGGAGAATCATCTGCGAAGTAATCTTCCGTAACTGCGTTCACAATCGAGTCTGTACCGTCGGCGAAGTGCGTAGATAAAGGTCGAACCAGGTGGCTTGGATCCCGCTCGCATAAGAAAGACTCGTGGCAACAACTTGAACTCATTGCTATCAAGGTGAAGAATGAGTTTTCGTAGTACATGGCCATCTTTGAGGACTCTGATTCCCAATCAGCCTCGTTGTTTTGGATGATACACATGGAATCTATCCAAACATAGGCTATATTGAACCAACGCGCAACAGTTATGGCTTCTCTGTAGGTTGCTGGTAGATATTGCCAGTTCCACCCGGGATCTGCACTGCTTTGGTAATTTTGCGAAGTCGCTTGTAGAGGTTGACGACCGCCCCAGCAATGACTGAGTGTCATGTACGGGGCTGGTGGAGCCAGGTCACCACTTACAAGTTTGATTCTACCATCTGGGAGATCAATCCGCACCAAGCGCGTCGGAAACATGCTGCCTTCCAAACCGGTGGAACAAGAGCTAGACCCATGGTTGGTCAAGCAGAGGTCCAAGCACGCTTGGAAGAACTGAAAGGCTTCTAGATCCCCAGCATGCCGCCAAGGCACTCAAAATGACTGAAGCATAGGCCAGAGAGGTAAGTTTTCTCCAAGTAAAAGTCAGAACATCGCAGTTGGCGCGAGAAAGAGAAACAGAACTGTAATGTATTTGAGAACGCCGGTGCTATGGCGGAAATCATGTTTGGTAGCAAGAGGCATCCTACCCATCGGTTTGAAAACCCATACGCCACCACCCTCAAGTTCCGAGCGATGGGCGCGTCATATGGACACCAGTTGAAGGGAGGAAAGGTAGATGTTCATGTCGACTTCCTTCCAGACCGGTAGGAAATGCTTCCCAACGTCCACAAGCAGCTGACAGAATCCGCAGTGAAAACTTGCGCACAACACATCTACAAATCGGACATTAACAAGGGTGCATCTGGCACCGAATTTCTTCCTCGTAACTGAGCGCTCGTGACCGTACGGGTCAAGATTGTTGCATACTAGACATCGCTTTTCGGCGGAAGGTGGGACTGATCCCAGTGGTAAGACCATGATGATTGATGTCTAACGGTCAAACACGATCGTCCCGCATGCATCAACTTCATCTACCAACATTCGGGCGTGCTAGTCGGCGGGCCAAACGGCGACGGAGCATACTGCTCCATGGCAATACAGTAGTAGAGACCTGACAAGGCTGTAGACTGAACATGCTGACAGTGTCGAGTCGAAGTAAGGCTGAAGTGTCTGTATGTACGGGTGCCTAAGTTGAGCAAAGACAGCGAGGCTGAAGCATTGCAAGATCCGCTCTGTTGCCGGTCGGGTATTGGCAACGCGTCCGGATAAATGATATTCCGGCACCCATCTGATTGGCAGATCTGGTCCCACTTAATGGTATATCACAATGTGCGCAGCAGAAAGCGTAGTGGCATTTGATGGATCAGATGATCAATTCTCGAACTCCTAACATACAATGCACAAGACCAGATACCTTTCCTTCCCAACGGTACCTGCAAAGGAATGACAAGAGATTATGTGGTGCGCAGAAGCGGCCCGGCAAAGTCCGAACCCCCAATACCCAATAGATCAAAGGCCCAGCTGCAGCAGAAACCACAGTGTCCATTCCGACAAAGTTACTACAGACAGCAGTCGGTCGGCAAGATTTTGTTGACCGCCGATGTACAGACGCGGTCCACCTCCACTCCCCCAGCTCGTGCAACCCTTACGAGCCATCAGGGCTGGAGCAGATGATGCCCTGGTCCAAGATGGGGAGGATGCAGCACATGTTGATCTTTCCGACGCTGGCGCAGATGTCGTTGAAGCTGGGGATGTCGGTGGGAACTTGAGGTGGGGTCTCGCAGTTCAAGTCTGCAATGCCCAAGACGTCGACGTCGCAGCACTGAGGGGTGCCGCTGGAGCAGAGGCCGACTTGGCGGGACATGAGATTGTTGGGTGTGGCTGGCATAGCCAGGGAGGAGGTGATGAGGGTGAGGGCGGTGAGGACGAATGAGGTCTTCATTTTGATTGTTGGTTGTAGAGAGGATATTCTTGGATAGAATGGATGAGCTGAAAAGTTGCTCTGAGGTGTTGAGATGTTGAAGAGTGGATGGCTGATGATGCTGATGGACTTTCTGGGGGAAGCCGACCCTCTCTTTATACCTGACTGAAGGTGGTCGACAGGAGCGTACGTCCTCCTACCATGCCAGCATTGTGAGCCATCTTCGTCACTATATTTCCTCCTCACTGCTCCACAAACTCTAATTGCTGGAGCTTACGCCGACATTCCATGATGATATTCATCGATCTTCAGTCAACGCCGTGCCACAATCTTGATTGCTGTCCCTGAACCCAGACGGATCAGCTTAGTGAATAGACGGCACATACGAACGGTAGGCACTGCATGGTTTACCGATCTCGGAGATCTGCGTTTGATATTCGGTCACTGCAACTGCTACCGGTGGGGAAAGAGGCTTGGTAGGAGAATAGTGAACCCTGTCCAGGGGAAGGCTCGCGTGGATGTTGATCCCCGCCAAGCTTGTCCGCCTAGTAAGAGAATAGTTGAACCAATACACTAAGACAAGGGAACAGCTCAGGCAGTACGGAGTAATGCGTCGATCTTTTAGGCCGAACGGAAGACTCAACCAGAATGCGACAAATACCTAGGTGTAACCGACATCCATAAGATTTCGAAGAAAGGACAACGAATAAGATAAGTTCCAAACATCTGGATAACAGAGCCACACGGTGAATATTCGAAGGATAGGTTCAAAGTAGTAGTATATCTGTGAGCATCGAAAGGGCAACAACAACAGTCATCTCCAACAATCAGAATACACACGCCGGCAGTGACTACCAAGCAGCGCGTTAGTGCACAAAAAGTGATGGTGTTCTTCGTCTTCCACAGAGTTGAGGCTGCACTCCCACGCAAGTGATAGCCGCCCTATAACTCTTGTCTGCTATAGGCTTCTGACGTACCTGCAGTTTCGTCTATCGCCGGAACGCTGCAGAGAAGTTCCATGCAGGCCACGAACGTGGAGAAGTCGGAGCGGATGAGACCCTGAAAACCGGTCTTGCCGGTTAGGCCTAACGGTAGACGATACCCGATGACGAGTGGAAGCTTGGTTTTAAGACTTGTCCTCTCGGAGCATTACCCAGATGTCAACGGTCGAGGGACGATCGCATGTGTGGCCGTTTCAGGGCTTGGGAGTAACTGGGTAGGCTGCGTAGGATTGGCTTAACGCTGCGATGCCCGTTTCTACAAATAGCATTGTAGAAGTTGCTGACGACGCGTCGAAAGGTCGGACGGCTTTCCCCGTTTGAAGTAACTCTCCGCCAGAAAGACGATCAGTGACTTCCTAGCGGCTGAAGTTGACACTTCCGCCACTGGGGGACAGGGAGAACCATGTGAGGCTGGTGATGCCGGGGTAGGGCTGACCAGCCGGACGCTACGAGAAGCAGGAGCATCTAACCGAGCCAGGTTTGAGAGCCGAAACGTTGATCGTCTGGAAGCCACATTACGATCGTCTAGCGAGTAAGCAGACGTCAAGCAGAGCCGACCACACATGTCGAACAACGTGGAAGATTGATGGGCGGTGATTGATGAACACGATCAACAAGTCAGCGACAACGTTTGCTAAGAATAATTTGACAGTTGCATCGTGAGTCTGCTCTTCCGCTCAGCACATGCAGCGCGCACTTCTGACTGAAGACCTCCGAAAGCTCCAGGGTCATTCCAATGCAACGTTACTCACGTGACCTTACCGTAGCCAAGTCAACTTTGATTCAACGTCGATCTTCATGCAGTCCCAGCACAATTCATCTGGCATGAGCTCAGCCACCTATACGCGGTTATACATAATCTTATTAATTTCTCCATGACATTGCTTCCCTCATCGCAGATCTCGGAACTCCAGTACCGGCTGTACTTTAGACATGAAAACAAGGCAACAACCCTTGCACAAGTCAGCTTTCATGATGCAAAGGCATGGTGACACATTTGACAGCAACACGAGAAATCACTGGCCAGCATGGGATACCGTTTGAGTACCGAAGTGTCGTGTCTAACAGATGAGGCGCTGCAATGTGCAAAGCCCTCAAGATCTACATGCAGCACATACGCCAGCGCTCTATGCGGGCCGAGAACTGCCATGCAACAACAATCGTCAATCGTACACTGGGTACTCTCAACGGCCCCTCATGTGTAGAAGGTAATCCAATCACCATCGTCTTCCATATATCGAATCCGCAGGAGGCCGCGCACTCTTCTTCTCCACATGTCGACTCCTGTCATTCCGTTCCTCCGAAGTCATCCACTGCGCCTTGGTGCTACTCTTGGGCACACCGACAAAGTCGATCTCTCCCCGGTTGGCTAATTCTGCGAGCCTCAAATCTTCATGGTCCACTTTGTGCTCCGCATCTCGACGGAAGAGGCCCATGATATCCTGCATGTTGAGTTTGGACATGGCAGTTCGGGTGCCGCCTTCGATGGCGGCGTTGGCGAGTTCGCGCTTCTTTTGTTGAAGGGCTAGGATGCGTTCTTCGACTGTGTTGGCGACGGTGAGTTTGTACACTGTGACGTTGACGGTTTGGTTCAGTCGGTGCACGCGGTCGATGGCTTGTTCCTCGACAAACTACAACTCTGTCAGTTTTTGTCTCATCTTGTGCGATTAACAAACGACACCAGAACGCCCAAAGCAATGTTTGGTACGCCCCGAGAGATTGACTTCATCAAGGCATAGGAACACTTACCGGATTCCAGAACGGTTCCAACAACACCACTCGGCTCGCCGCCGTGAGGTTAAGCCCCAAAGAACCGCACTTCAAAGAGCACAGTAACACTCTCGTCCGCTTATCATTCCGCAGTCGATCCAGGCTGGCTTCGCGCATGTCGTTCCGCATGCTGCCATCGTAGCGAGTGAAGACTATATCTGCTCCCCTAAGGAAGGGTTCAATGAGGTCGAGCATGGAGGTGAATTCCGAAAAGACGATGACTTTGTGATCTGGGGTCTCCTTTTGGAGAATCTCAATAAGTCGGCGTATTTTGGTGGACTTGGTCAGTTCAGGGTCTTCGTCCTCGCTGGATACTTCCTCCTGATCTTCGTCCTCAGTATTTTCGCTCTCCTCGCCCTCTTCACTATCGCTATCGTCTTCGCTGCTCTGATCATGATCATCTTCCGAGTCAACATCGATCACCTTGGAAGGCTTCTTCTTGTTCGACAGTTTGGCCAGCCCAATGTCGCTCGTGTCTTCGTCTTCGTCTGTTTCGGAATCCTCAGAATTCAACCATTCCCCTCCGCCCTCGGCATTCTCATCGTCAGTACCGCCTGCTTTGCCTAGATCTGGCACATCCCGCTTGCCCTCAGGCACAACCCAATCACCCTCCTCCTCGTCATCACTGTCAATGATTCTACGTCGTGACCGCATTGGCTTAGCCTTGTGCTGCTCTTCGTCGTCCTCATCGTCGCTGTCTTGGATGACTTTGCGACTTGGCTTGCGCTTGGACTCGTCGATATGCTTCCCGCTGTCCCTCTTTGGCTTGCTCTTCCTGTGCGTTTTGTTGCTTTTGCGCCTTCTGATTTTGAGCTCGCTCCGCTCTTCTTCCTCCTGTACCTTGAGGTCGCTTTCACAGGCGGCACATCTGACCGCACCAGAGCTGGTCTCATCTTTACTGAGCCGCGCCTGGCACACGTCACATTGCTTGCTAACAACGCTCAATCCGCCCATGATATTAGCAAGGTCATCTAGGTCGTCATCCACAGACTTCTTTCTGCTGGGCGTTTGCGCGCCGCTCGTGTTGCTCGAGACCACCGCCATCGAATCCTTGTCCTTGCCAAGCCCGCCCTTGGTCAACATTGGATGATTGCAAGCCTGGCGCAAGCGGAGGAGCAGAACCAAGGCGGCAATGTAGTCGGTCTTTTCTGCTCCCATCATCTCTGCTAACCGAGTCTCGGCTCGACTGGCCAGCTTGTCGTAGAAAGACCTTTCGGAACGATCGAATTCCACCTGAACATCGATGACATTCCGCTCAACAATCTTGAATCCGGGTCCTTTGGGTTTTCCGTCTGCTCCATCAGATGGTTTGCCAAGAGCTCCCTCACCCTTCAAAATTTCTTTTGTGCGCCGTTTCATGAAGGCTCGCAAGAAAGCCTGTAGTCGCTTCATAGCTAGTCCGCCACGACCGTTCCTCAAGGGACCAGTGATCTGTTCTTTCCATGGTCCCATAGCTTCATATGGCTTGATTCTCAGGAACCTGATCAAACTTTGTAACTCATCAAGGTTGTTCTGCATCGGCGTGCCAGTCAAACACCATCTATACTGACCTCTCAATGCATAACATGCCTGCGTCATCTTGGCATTGCGGTTTTTGATGCTATGTGCTTCGTCCAGAATGATGCGGTACCAGTCAACGCCCATGCAACCTAGCTTGGGGCCTTTCTCCGTATCTGATGATCCCGCGTGTTCGGACGTAAGAGTTTGGTAGGTCGTGATGACAACGTCATACTTCTTGAGATCATCTCCGCGCTTGGTGCGTGACTGGCCGTGGTGGACAAGAACTCGCAGGCTTGCCGCTTTTGTGACTTTCGACTTGATCTCGGCTTCCCACTGTTTGATCAATGCCAGAGGAGCGACGACGAGCGTGCTCTTGCTCACTGTCTCGGGGATCTTTCGCTTTTTCTCTTGCTTGAGCTCCTCCTCTGATGGTCGTGGGTTCGACAGTATGAGTGCAACGGACTGTAACGTCTTGCCCAAACCCATGTCGTCAGCCAGTATTCCACCTTTGGGCAACACGCCGTTCTTCTTCTTCCCACCAATCTCCCTATCAATCATCCACGCCACTCCATCAACCTGATGCGGCAGCAACCGAACATTCAATCCCTCAACTACACCCTCGTCCTCCTCCTCGTCTTCCTCCGCAACCTCCTTCTCCCCCTCCTTCTCCTTGACCTCTAACGCCATCAACTTATCCGCCAGATTCCCCACCTCCTTCTCCCCCTGCCCCGCCTTGACCTTCCTCCTCCTCAACCTCAATCTCTCACCCCCTTCCCCATCCTCAAAAGCCCCCTCAAGCAACGCCTTCAGATTCCTCTCCGCCTTCCCCGGATCCACATACTCATACGCGTCCCTCTCGCCAAACGCCCCAGTCTGCCTAACCGCTTCGTCAGGGTTGAAACTTCCCTCTTCGTCTGAGTCGTCAGTAGTAAGGTCTACCGCATCACTGCGTCTATTCTCCGGCCTTGTAGGAACGATGGCCGCCGGCCGGTAAGTACCGTACGCATTCGCCCCAACGCCTGCTATCTTGGTATTTGTATTCGCTGCTGCTGCGGACGGAGGAGGCCCGGAGGTAAACACCGGCCTCGAAATAGCTCTGGTCCCCTGCCCCACGGGCGCGCTAGGTCGCGCAATAGGCACCGGCTCATCGTCCAGCAGCGCCTTTAAGTGGCTATCCGGCACGCTCGCGCTGCTGGGTTTGTACGTTACGGGAGCGGGGTTCGTCCGCTGAATGGGGAGGTCGGAGCGCTGCTTGGCTTTGGGGATGAAGGGGTCGGCGCCGCCGGGGCGGGAGTAGAGGGGGTTGCGGAGGGGGGAGGCGGTGCCGAAGGTTGGGAGGGTGGTGGTTGAGAGGGTGTTGTAGGGGCGGTTGGTGGGAAGGGGGTTGAAGGTTGGTTTGCTGCTGGGTTGGGAGGATTGTGTGGTCGGGGGCTTGAAGGTTGGTTTGCTGTTGGTTTGGGAGGACTGGGTTGGGGGAAGGGAAGGGAGGTTTGCGTTGAACTGAGGGCGTTGGGAGGGTTGTGTAGGAGGGCGGTTTGATGGCCGGGGTGGGTCGCGTTCTTGGACCATTGTGGTTGTTGTGAGAGGGTGTTATGAGGGTGATAAAGCCGTTTTCTAAAGCGTCTTTCGCTGCTCGATTGTATATCTTTGGAGTTCGGACCCTGTTCTTCTGTCCTGCTTGTGGAACAATAGGTTGTTCTTGTTGTCTGTCGACACGAACGTATAACTTCCACCGCGGATCAAAGGACTGCGGTTCGAGGGGTTGTTGAATATGCCATGAACGCTGATGTTTTCCGCTAGAGTACCTACTGTGTCCACAGAGTTCGCGTCGTGCACAAGAGATATGAGAAACGGATGCACTTCACAACAATTGATGCCTGTTCTTATCGATTGTTGCCATCGAGGGGTTCTGTTTGATGCCTTAGGCAGTTGAGATCACGGCATGTGACAGCCTTGGCATCGTGTCCGCCGGCCGAGCGCCCTGGGGTAGCTGCCGAGGTGCATCGTTGACGTCGGGTGCGCATGTAATGCTTATCGCAAGTTGAAAGGAGGTCCTTCAACCATTGACATCTTCATCTCTATTTCACCCCAACACACCCATTGCAGCTGTATCGCACTCCATCTTCCTGCAATTCTAGGTACTACTCTGACTACACCATCACAATGGCAGCCGGCGCCGATGCTCTCATCTACCACCCCACCGTCTCGCACTACCTCAAATACGTAGGCACAACAGGTGCGTCCAGCATTCATCGCAATGTCTACTCTACTTATATCCAACGCACGTATACTAACCCTCCCCTCACAGTTGGACGCGACAAAGCCCTCCGCCTCCTCCAATACTTCTCCCGCTTCTACGCCTGGTACCTCCTGCGCACAAACGCCCTCCCCTCCACCATCGCCCCCTTCGAAGCGACCAAAAAACAGCTCGGCCTCACACGCAAGATCCTGCGGATCGGCAAGTTTGTGGAGCATTTCCGGGCCGCGGCGGTGGCGAGCGATGCGAAGGGGATGGATAGCGTGTTGAGGGTTTGTGGGGTGGGGAGGCAGTTGGGGTATGCGGGGTATTTGTTGTTGGATGCTTTGACTGTGGTATGTCCTCCTTTCACAGCTTATGGACTGAGAGATTGGAGTTTGTTTTGTTACGCGATTGGGAAGGGGTGCGATGGCGTAAAGGGACAGGACGGAGAGTGAGACAGGTACATGGCCACGAGAGATACTAACATCCCCCCCCCCCCAGCCCGACGCAGCAGGCATCAAAAAATACTCCCGCGCAAAAACCTTCCAATCCCAAGCCTACAAATTCTGGGCCACCGGCCTCTTCTGCAACATCGTCGCGGGAATCTACTCCCTCTACCACCTGCGCGCCCGCGCCCTCACAGTCACCAAGACGGAAGCCGACAGCGCGGTCGAGTCGAAGAAGATCGAGAAGGAGCGGAACGCGACGACAATCCAGCTGATTAGTGATGTCTGTGATATCACCGTGCCGGCGTCGGCGGTTGGGTGGGTGGATTTGGATGATGGGGTTGTGGGGTTGGCGGGGACGTTGAGTAGTTTGTTGGGGATTCAGGCGCAGTGGAAGAAGACTGCTTGAGGGTGGTGAGGGGTTGGCGGTAGGTAGAGGAATGGGTCGTTGACTGAGATACCATGAGGCACATATATCACACTTTATGCTTGTTTCATATGTTAATGGCAATAACTTGACTCTTAACAGATGGAACCTCTGATGTAAGCTAAGCAGTCGTTCACGTTCGATCGATAGCAATACAACGTATTTCTGTCTTCTGTCAAGCTCTCTTTGATCGTTGTTGTAGGCTCCAACAAGGCGCCACGCCTCAAAGCGTAGCGCTACATCGTGCCGAGGCTACCAATAATCCGTAAAACCAAAAGCTACAGGATAGCGGACGCCAATGTCGGTACGGGGAATACGAGCTCAAAGAAGAAGCCTCCCAACACCCCATGCAGTTCAGACCCATGCCAACAGTGAAAACCTCAACCTATGCGGGCACAACAGCCAGCTGCGCCAACGTCTCCTTCGCCTCCGTCAACTGCTGCCTCTTCCTCTTCAGCATTGCCCTCCGCGCTTCCCTCTCCTTGTCCTCTGCCAGCAACTGCGCACACGTCTCCGCGCTGTCCGGATTGTACACACCCAGCTCAGTGACCAAAGTATCGTGCAGCCCCTGCCTGACCTCTTCAAACACCTTCAGCTGCGCAGCCTGGTACACCCTATCCACCAGGCGCAAACTAGCAATGGTGTAGTAGCCCCTAACCTGAGCCATGACAGCGACTTCGCGAGCATAAGGATCCGGTCCGAGTTCGCGGCGGAAGGCCTCTTGAGCCATCCTCTTCTCTATCTCTGAGGACGGTGTTTCTTTACCCGTCCGCTTATCCAGCTCCTTGAAGTAAGTCTTGGCACGCGCTTTGTAGCGGCCAGCCTCAAAGACCTGCTGTGCTTGCTTTTCGAAAATGGTCATATGCTCATCTTGCAGTGTAGCCGGCTTGAAGCGCTCAAGCTTGAGTGTCTCCATGGTGCTCGCCTCTAATACGCTCATGTGCTTGTTGATAAATTCACTGACCAACTGATGAGTCTTGGAATAGAACTCCGTCGATTGCCAGGCGGCGAGGTGCTGGTCGAGTACAGCGAAGACGCATTTTGACAAAGCCGTGAGCGTGTATTCAACGACCTCTTCGACGGGCTCGTGCCATTTGTCGAGCGATTTGAGAATCAGATGGTCGACGGCGGTAGGGTCAACGCTGTTGGGTATGTCGGACGTACAGACGGTGTTGAGCGTATCACGAATAAACTCGAGTTGCCAATGCCATTCTGATTTCGTAAGCTGGCGGACATTATATATAGGCACTACTACACTACCTTCTCGTCTGGGAGTTCGGCCTAGCCCGTTGCAACGGCGTTGCGGAGCTGGAGTTTGCGTGCTGTCAACAGAACCGTTCGGAACCTTACGCTTCCTTGATGCTGGAGTCGGCGTCGCGGCGACGGATTCAGTGTCACTGTCGTCGAGATTGATCAGATTGATCGGATGTTGAATGCTCGAGGGTTTGGCCGGTGTCGAAAGTGCAGGCACCGTGCGCCGCAAGTCGTCAGCGTCAGTTCGAGTCACTAGAACCAGAATCGGCTTCATATCAGCCACTCGATTACGGAATGCCTGGCCAATATCTCGGAATTCCTTCTTGAACTGGTTGTTCGGATAGACGCCCTCCATATGTTTCTTCACGTCGTTCGTGAAGGCTGTGATGGAGTCGACGATGACGCGGACCGCGTTCTGCGGCGGTTCGGGTATTGTCTCCAACTCCCGTTCCACCTCGTCGAGCTTTGTGGAGATCTGGTCTTCGATGATAGGGAGGCTCTCTCGAATCTGGAGAGTAAGCTTTTCTGATAGCGCGTCCTGCAATCTGGCAGTGCCGAAGCGGTCTCGAAATTCTGCAAGTTCGTCAGCCCAAGGCGCCGCCTGGTTGAAAAATTCGTATTCCTCGCGCCTGGCTTGGGCATGCGTGATGCCTTCGTCAAGACGTTTCTGTGATGGCTGCTTGGTTACGTAATAGGCATGCCCGAGTGGATATTTCTTATTCCTGAGCATCGCCTGCAGGGTATCCGTGGGTTCACCAGGTGCGATTCGGTCAGGTTTGGTCAGTACGCCTAGGTGTGTAAGTCAAAATGCTTCCATGAAACAGTGACAGTAGTGCATACCAATACACCGATTCTCGGCCTTGAGCTCGCGAACGATACCGGATGCATTCGAGATTGCAATGTCGGACTCCATGGAACATGCCAGCAATACGAGAGAGTTTTCAGGCCGGATATAATCCCCAATGAGATTCTTGACCAACTTGACAAGCCAGCCGTTTCGCGAATCCTCGGTCTGGTTGATCACACCTGGTAAGTCGTAGAACGACAAGTGTGGTAGGTCGGGCCCTGACAAGTCCAATCTGACAATGTTGGGCGAAAACTCGACCTGCCTTGGAAGGTTGACGTTCTTCCTCAACTCGCAGGAAAGAAAGTGCTCGGGCCGTTGTTCGGGGTTGATGGTCGCTAGTTGCGCTCTGTAGATGACCTCTTCTAGATCCTCTTTCCGCTTGACGGTAGCGAAAGGGACAATTGTTGGGGGGTCTTGGATATGCCATGGGTAATACGGGTCGCTCCGTAAGCTCGCATCGAGTGAGGAATCATACTTCTCGAAGATGTAACTCCGCACCAGAGTGACATCGCATCTCCAGGACTCGGCGTTGGATGTCTTGGTAAGGTTGATTTGGAAGGGACACTGCTACCGTCAGCACGCCAACAGATCTTTAGCAGATATGCTTACCCTAGTGCAAGTCCCAGCGTTCCTCGGCACCTTGATTTCACTAACGGCTTCGATAAGGCTGCTTTTCCCGGCACTTTGATCGCCTACCACGACGATCTTGGGAAGAGGCAGTACAGATGTCTCGATGCCAAGCGTTTCAAGCTTCTTGATAGCCCCCAGAAGCTCTTCGGTACCGCGACCTACCTTTTGAGCACCGATAAAGGACTGAGGGTTGTTGTTTGCAGCTGCGATAAAACCGATTATTAGTCCCGATGACAGTGCACAGTACTAGTAATTGGCAGGGCAGGAAGATGTCGCTCACTTGCTGGCCGTTGTGTGCTGGCCTCGCCCGTCTGGTAGCCCTCATCTACAACCATCCGGTCTACGTGATCTTGCTTCGTAGCCATGTTGTCAATTTCAGGATTCGTATCCGGAACTGTTGTTCCAGAGCTGGCAGAATGACGAGCTGTGAAGGTGGAGTTATCTCTTGTTGAAACCTCTGGAGTCGGCTCCTGTTTGTAGTTTTTTGAGACGCGTCCGCGAGGAGCCATTGGTGCGTGGCACACAAAGGAGCTCAATCGCCAAGTAACGACTAGATGTGACTGATTTCGTGAGGCGGCAGCAGAATTCTCTCGTGTAAACTAGACCAACGAGAAGGTCTTACTAAAGAGGTCTTCGCTTGACGCAGCGCAGGTGGTGATATTGAATCGATCTCGAAAATGCCAAAAGCGCCCGTATCTGGAAAGTGGCAGAAGACGGAACAAAGCTAGATTCGATGACAAGTAAAAACAACGGCCACCCCTCTCAGTCCAAGACGGTCGATAGGCCCAAACGGTATAGGGAAGTCGACCACGAAATGAGGGCGACCAAGGGATGATGAACGGAAGATCTGAAGTTGCAAGTAATGAAAGTAAGGCATATTTGAAGTGGGTTCGAACGAGTCTTGTTCAGACGCACTAGAAGTGAATTGTTGTTGCGAGTACAAGGGTGTAGACGAAGCCAAGAAGCCACATCGGGATGTGCGTATCTCACCCAAACCGGTAGGAGACTTCACAAGTCCCTGTTCACCTGCGTACCGCTCAACAGCCACGCGAAGAAGTCCACGACCCACTTACATTTTGTATGCTTTTGGAGTAAAGTATTTTAGAAAGTGGAGTTCACAGTGCATTACGGGACGATATGCACGAAAGAGATGAGCAACGATGTCTACGGCGTACATCGCTGTCTCCAGCTGGCGCTGTCTGTTCCAAACCTTACAGAGTATCTTATGTCCCCTCTAACTTCCATCTGTCCACGATGATCAGACGCTAACAGCATTCAGACGGCCTGCTATAAGATTGATATAGTCGATGGTGTCTGTGGTTTTAAATGTACACTCTCTTCACAAGTGTCAAGGCGTAAGGACATGAGACATGCTTGTAGATGTAACGATTGTCATCTTGATGAGATTCTGCGAAACCCGTCTAGAATGGACAGATTTTAGAAGCTGCACAGGGTAAGGCAATGTTTCGATGGAGATGACAATTGCGACGCGATGTTAAGGTGAAGATTTCGGGGTTGCACGTGTCAGGCTGGCTGGAGCTGCAGACGCAGGGGCTCTGTGGGGTTGTTCACCGCCCGCCAGCCCTCAGGGTCCGCCAGCACCAGACACGAGGTTGTGTCCACCACAGTTCCCAAATCCCTCGACCGTTCGTTCCGATCCCCCCATCGTGCCAATTGCGGTTACAGATCTCTAGATATCCCCTATCTCTTCCCCTCAAGCAATCAGTCTAGCACAAGCAGCGACCATGAGTCTACAAGTCCCCACCAGGACTCGGAGCAGCAATGCCCCCTCCACTAAGGCTGTCATTCTAGTGAGCAACCTCGTACAGCACTTGTGTGACGGGTAGGACTGACCAAGGCTAGGTCGGCGGTCCCTCAAGAGGTACAAGATTCAGACCTCTGTCCCTCGATGTCCCCAAGGTCAGTGCACGAACCTCTTCCCCACTCACCTACGGCTTCATCGGCTAACACGCTCTTGACAGCCCCTGTTCGAGGTCGCCGGTCATCCCATCATCGAGCACTGCTTCCGCGCCGTTGCCAAGGTCCCGGAGATCAAAGAGGTCTTCCTGGTCGGATACTACGACGAGGATGTTTTCAAGGGCTTCATCAAGGACTGCTCCAAGGAGTTTCCACACATCAGCATAAAGTACCTCCGGGAATACCAGGCATTGGGCACAGCTGGCGGTCTATACCACTTCCGAGATGCTATCCTCAAGGGCAGACCCGAGCGCTTCTTCGTCATCAACGCCGATGTTTGCTGCTCTTTCCCGCTCGGGGAGATGCTGAGGATGTTCGAGGAGAAGGATGCAGAGGCCGTCATCCTCGGCACCAGAGTGAGCAAGGAGGCATCCAAGAACTTTGGTTGCATCGTGTCAGACGCACACAGCAAGCGAGTGCTCCACTACGTCGAGAAGCCCGAAGGAGAAATCTCGGATCTGATCAACTGTGGTGTCTACCTCTTCTCTACCGACACCATCTTCCCCGCCATCCGCTCCGCCATTAAGCGCCGTACGGAGCGGCCCCGCCTCTTGTCGTATCCCTCCTCTGAGAATCTCGAAAACTCATACGTTGCGGAAGACGACGAGGACGGTGAGAAGAACGAGGTGATCAGACTGGAACAGGACATACTCTCCGATCTGGCGGATAACAGGAACTTCTTCGTGCTGGAGACTAAGGACTTCTGGCGCCAGATCAAGACCGCCGGCTCCGCCGTCCCAGCCAATGCGCTCTACCTCATGAAGGCGTTCCAGTCAGGCTCAGACGAGCTTGCGAAACCATCAGCCAACATTCTCCCGCCCGTCTTCATCCACCCAACCGCACAGGTACACCCAACTGCCAAGCTCGGCCCGAACGTATCCATTGGACCACGTGCCGTCATCGGCGCTGGTGTCCGTATCAAGGAGTCTGTTGTCTTGGAAGACGTTGAGGTGAAGCACGATGCTTGCATCTTGTACTCTATCATTGGCTGGGGCAGCAAGGTAGGTGCGTGGGCTCGTGTTGAGGGCACACCTACTCCGGTGACGAGCCACGCCACTACGACGATCAAGAACGGGGTCAAGGTGCAGACCATCACTATCCTGGGTAAGGAGTGCGGTGTTGCGGATGAAGTCCGGGTGCAGAACTGCGTTTGCCTGCCGTACAAGGAGTTGAAGAGAGTTAGTGAACCCCTTCCAATGGTGTCCGCCAGATGCTGATCAATCCTAGGATGTGGCCAACGAGGTGATCATGTAAGACTTGGCCATGACGAAGTTTTCTATGAACATCTCCAGCTATGCCATGGTAACTCTTCCTTTGCTGCATTTGAGCGTCCTTGGGATTTTCAGCCATCTGTAGGACTGAATAGAAAAGTTTGTTTGGCTAATGGCAGATGCGATCCATGTCATGATCTTCGATTGAAAGTACAATCCCCTCATTTTAAACAGCATGAAATCAGCAAATCGAGACGCCGGGAGTGGCAGCTATTGGATACCGTATCATTTCCATTGGCCTATAGACATCGTATAATACATTATGACCTCCTTTTTGCTTCCATCTCAGTACCCATTTACCAACTTCCAGTTATGTTCAGATCACATCCACAGCGGCCACATGTTCACTTTTCTTATCCTTGTTATTCACCGCCATCCAACTATATCCGTGTTTAGTGTTGACGCTCTCTCCTCTCTCCGTTCTTCAATCTCTTCAAGCACCACCATCAGTTGGTCGTTACCTCTCCTCTATTCAACTCTACTACACCCGACGTCTGATCTGAAACATCCTTCAAGATTTCTGACATATCAACAATTGATCTGTAAAGGTACTACACGATCCCCGTACAGTTCAATATAGATGCTCTTGGCCTGCCTGCACAAAACCTAGTCCTCAACGGTTCAATGGCTCGCGCCATGCTACAAGCCCAGCTTACTGTCACCGGTCGCGCCCACGAAGGTGAGCAGACAGTCTCTTCCGGTCCACAAAACCTTCCAGCCGAACTCATCTTTATGGTTACCGATGATCTGGATTTGCCAGACACTGTCTCACTCGCAGTGACTTGCAAATATCTATACTACATCTTGGGTGCTTCAGTCGCAGCAATCTCAGAGTACGAGAATCGGGATGCAAAGATGCAATTCCTTAGAAGGCACTTGGGTGTGAAAGGCCAAATTCCATGCGATGCTTGTTTCGTCCATCACAAATTGCCGACATTCCCAAAGGATCAAAAGTTCAAAGGTGCCTTGCAGCCGGGACAGCACCCTTTCGACCCGCCTCAAACACGTAACCGGTGTGATCTGGCGGGTGTCAACGGTACGCTTGGGCCCGGTCTTCCGCATCTTCATTTCCGTTTACTCCAAGCTGTTATGCAACGCCACAAAATGGGCGCGGGCAACGGTCTAGACATAGGAAGCTTGAGCACGCAGGTGCTCCCAAATGACAGTGACATAGTTTGTCAAGATTGGGCGCAACGTTCCGAGGCAACGATTATCAATGGCCGCTTGTTGGTCAAGGTCCAGCACTTTTCCAAGCTATCCCGCGTTTCATCCCTTCCCGACAGGACATCACTTTCTCGGATTCATGAGCAATCGAAACGTATCTTCTGCCACCACGGCTCTTCATTTAACTTCCTGCATGGACATTTGACGGATGTTTTCAACCAGATTTCACAGTTTTTCAGTACAAACGCCGAACGCATACCGCCACCGTATATTATACGTTGTCCTCAATGTCCAACTGAGTACTCTATCGAGATCAGAAGATATCAGAACTGGGACTGTGGAAGATTCTTTTTCCAAATAGAACTCTGCGATTGGTTCCATGTTTTTGGTATCACTCGCTACACGGATGCAGGCGACTGCGATTCACTTTTCTCGAGAGAACTCCTTGCCCTGCGTACCAGCTCAAATCACCGTAAAGAATCTCCTTTCAGCAATTTCTCTCTGCATCCCTGGCTGAAATCGTATGGTATTCAATGGCGATACGAGACTTGGTTAGATCCTAGATCTCCCTGGGTAAAAGTTCGGGGTCCTGGAAAAGATTACCATTGGGTCGCGCAGAAGGACAAGACTATTCCCCCATCGGCCAAGCCAGATGAAGAGGAGGAAGTTACGATCACGAAAGTACTTGTCAAGTCTCCACCGCAATCACTGGGAGCTACAACTACTTCTGCAGCAGATACTACCCAGTACCCGAATGACGATATGCTTCTTCAGCGAGCGATCGCAAACTCTTTGATCGACTTCTGAAAGCCGTTATTTCTCAGCTTTACAACATCCTGATTCAACACAAAGGCTGTTGGCGACTTTGCCATGCGGAATGATTCGACGATTCGATGCTCACTATAGTCACTTCATCCCATGAGACCTGGGAGCCTACATATTCCATTCGGTACACAATTCGGAAAGCCCCAAAAGTTTCTGCTGTTATCCCAAAGGCAACTCTCATTTCCTTTCCAAATCTTTCTCTCAAAAGACACACTACTCATTTTACTCTTTCGGTGCCACAAAAACATCTGATGAAAAAACATCTCTCGGCACCTGCTTCACGTTTTGAAATTGGCGTACTCGAAGGACGACGTTCACGGGCACAGTCCCACAAAACAGGGGTTTAGCTAGCAGAAGGAGAAAACTAAGCACAGTTCTCAATCAGCCCTCTCCCTGTTCCTGTCTTTCTCATGCCATGCAACCTCTCACCACTTCCCTGCCTTCACATTCCCTCCAGATGAGCATCACTACCGCCAGTTCTACAGCCCATCCGCACGCGTTCGACTTAGGCCTCATCATCCATCCCTTCACATACTGCTTGATTCATCGCTGTATCTGGTGCCAGACTTGATGGAATGCCAGCCACTTGAGACTGCAGGCAGAATCGCTTGCAAACCAAGCGAATGTATCCGCAGCACCCGTTCTTCGAACACCAGACAGGTCGGAAAAGGCTGACAGCGTCAAGGATATACGCTTCAGTCATCCCATTCTCAAAGACAGCAGTTTACAAGTTCGATAACCTTTCATTGTCGGTATGTGAGTGAAGAGTTGGCCCTTCCCTTCAGGCCTGAAAGCCCTGATGCCCTCGCGCCTTTGCTATGCGTGAAGGATATATGTACAACTTCGATATGATACAAACTTATCTGGCCGCTCAAGTCCTTTGACAGATTCCACCCCCGTTCTCACCCCAACCTGCTGGCAGTAAAGAACGTCCTACTCCCCGGCACCCCAGCCCCCACTCCCACCCCCGGCAACCTCCCCTGCCCCAGTCCCACGCTCCCCACACTTCCCTTCCCCTTCACAACATCCTCCGCCCACTTCTTCGTCAACCTCATCAACCGCCTCGGCACCCACACCCTATTCCCCACCAGCACCATACAACTCAACAGCGCCAACGCCCCCGCCTGATGCGCCGCCGCCAACGGCACCGGCACGAGGTACAACAATGTAGAAATCCCCAATGACACTTGCAACAACGCCATATACACCGTATGCCTCACCGCGCTCCTCCCCCTGCTCCCAATCGTCCCTCTCACACTCGGGGAAACCCTCGTCCAAGCCGCCAACGCCACGATCGCCGTGAACGTCGTCGTAGCCAGCGCGCGGTGGTCGAGTTGGACCAAGCTGGGGTTTTCGAGCACGTTGCGCCAGAGGAGGTCGCTCCTGTCCGGGTTACGGGAGTAGAAGGGGTCGAGCAGTTCCGCCTTGGGAGGGGTGAGGCCGAGGCCCATGTAGGGAAACTCGTTGTAGATGAGCCCTGCATCGAGACCCGCGACGAGGGCGCCGGACATTGCTGTTGTGAAGACCAGGGCCGTGAGGGCGTAGACTGCGATGCGGAACGCTCGGAGACGCGGGGAGGCGAGAGACTGCAAGCCCTGGAGGGAGAGTTCAGGCTGGGCTTTCGCGCGGTTCTCACGCAGGATGCTGAGGCCCGTGTGAAGCATGGTCACGTAGACGGCGAAGGCGGTGCCGAGGTGGGCGGCGAGGCGGTACTGGGAGACGCGCGGGTGGGCGCCGGGGGCGAAGAGGTCGTCTTTCAGACCCGATTTGACCATCCACCAGCCGAGGAAGCCTTGGAAGCCGATGCCGAGGCAGATGGCGGTGAGGACGCGGGCATGGTGGGCGGAGACGCGGCGGCGGGCGATGAAGTAGATAGTGGGGAGGAGGGCGGTGATGCCTACGACGCGGCCCCAGAGGCGGTGGGTCCATTCCATGAAGTATATCTTCTTGAACTCGGCGAGGTCCATGTTTGGGTTGAGCTTTTGGTATTCTGGACTATTTCTGTATTTGCTGAACTCGCTCTCCCAATCCGCTGCGTTCATGGGTGGCAGACTGCCGGTGACGGGCCGCCATTCTGTTATGCTGAGACCGGACTCTGTGAGGCGTGTGAGGCCACCGAAGACGACGATGCCGAAGACAGAGGCTGCGCTGCCGAGGAGCCAGTACGCCACCGGCTTGGAGGAGGTATCGGGGAAGAAGGAGGTTTTCCTCGCGCCTTGAGCAGCGTTGCTCAATGTGTCGAGAGGAATGGCAGGTCGATGGAGGGCGGAAGGAGAGAGCGTGGCTTCGGTGCTCGCTGCTCGAAAGGCTTTGAGAAATGGTGTTTGCCTGACGGATCTGTAAACTGTTCTGCTGGCCAACGGTGCCGCTTGTGTCCGGAGGCACCGTCTGCAGGTGAAGAACTCCCGCCCCAGATTGGGAGCCGCTGTGGGGAACGCTGAGAACAAGCGGAATGTAGAGGCCATGGTCGGTGTGAGTCTTTCTCACAGGCACAGCTGCCGTGGTATTGAAGAAATGGATGCTCCCGTCGAGATCAAAGTCGAGATGGAAAGTCTAGGCCAATCGGCTAAGATCGAATAATCATTGAAGATATTAAGCGCGGCGGAGGGTCCAAGCTCCCGCGGCTGAAGTACGTCGACCTTCACAGCCACATGACGCTTACTGAGCCACATGATGATCCACGACCTGCATGAAACCAGATGAGGGGTCCGCTGGATCCAAGACAAGTCACACCGGCAACGTCAGCGGGAAGATTGAGAGAAGTGGTATCTCTGGCAGGATGAGTTGTTCATGATCTTCGTTTCTTGTTGTCCTTTCAGTTGGTCTCTGTTCCTCTGCGATACCCATGCCTGAAGCACTATGCTGTCAAGGTCGGACTTCTCTCCGTTATCTTCCTTAGATCCTAAAGCTTAGGGGGAAGCGTGGCACTACTTCCGACCCAAATCTTAAGAAAAAGTTCTGGCGCCATGGAAGGACAACAACCTTTGAACGGGGACAACCAGCCCGGCAGCTCATCCCAAGACGATGCAGGTCTGAGATCTCCACCTGACTGGTCTCCTGAAACACGTCGTTTATTGCCCAGCGAGTCCCCAGCGCAAGGCTCATCTTCTCGTCCTTCTATCTTCTCTTCAAGTTCGACTTCGCTTTTCTCTTCAGGTACCGGCAGGACCCATGTCAACCCAGATTCTGCCCCTCCCCGTCCTTCCATCATTACCACACGACCATCGACTGTAGATTTGGGTACACCAACTCGATCTTCAATAGTTACACCCAGGAGAACGGCTCGTTTTGAACCCATGGACACCCCCACATCTTCCTCTCGCGCTCTCATACCCAGTATAGAGAAAGAAATTGACGATCCCACTACTCCTAGGCGTACGGTTGACCGCCGGGATACCACGACGTTAGAGAAGCTGAGTAGGTTGTTTGCAGCTCAAGCCATCACTTCGCCGGACTCGTCGCGAGCGCCCTCATACAATCGTCCGCCAACTACCCCTTACCAGAGATGTATGTCAGAATTCAGCATGAAAGGCATAAGCTAACGCTGTTTAGCTATCATCTCACAGACACCGCAACTTCGTGATCACCTCTACAGCAAGGGTCTACTTCAAGGACGGCACTCCGACATTACCGTGATAGCCTTTGGGAAGCGGTACAACCTGCATAAGTTAATCATCGACCGAGCACCATTCTTTCAGTCCGCACTGTCCGAGCCCTGGATCGAAAGCACAGCCAAGGAGATTACTCTGAAACCGGAGGAGATTGACTCCAGCATCACCCAAACTGCATTCGAGCTGGCCATCAAGCGTCTGTACGAAGCTCACAACCCTGAAGAGGAAGATACCGAGGCTTGTGGACTCTTTGCTACTGGTTGCTGGCTGGAGATGCAGGACTTGATCGATGCCAGCGTAGAATCTATGCTTCGGCAAATGACGCCTCGGACACTGTCGCCGCTGATACGGTTGGTAACGAGCAACTACTACGGCCGAGCAGGAGACAAGCTCCTGCATTCAGCCAAGGCCATGCTATGCCGCGATGGCTGGGAGATGCCACTGTCGTACTGGGATGAGATACCAGGAGACATTATCCGTGAGATTGTTGGAGGAGACGGCTTTTTCATCGAAAGTGAATGGGACAGATGGGTGCTTGCCAAGCGACTGCTCGATCGCCGACTTAAGAATGCGGCCATTGCCGCAGAGCTGGCCGTGCCCATTGATGGCCGCTATATGGTCCTGAAAGCTCCAGAGACTCTCGGTCTCATGGCCGTACGATTCGACGGTACGTATCGAAAGAACTCGATTATGGGCACTCGTGGGATACCGGATTCTCACCATGCTTGGATCGCGTTGTACACGTCGCCTGATATTGAGCCTCTACTGGTTCTTCTTGATGAAGGAATCCATTACATGCATCTCTCATTCGAGCAATTGCAGTACATAAGGAACGCTAAGGACATCCTTGGACTACCTGTTATGCCTGAGAAGATCATCACCAATGCACTTTGGCAAGGTATGGAGCTACGACAAAAGGTCTTGGGCTCACGGGATACGGATATGGAGCTCGGTTTGAGTAACGATGCTGAAGAGGTCGCCACCGCAGCAAGGCCTTCGCAGAGCACAATTGTGACCGAGTTTTCGGCGAAAGGGAAGGGCAAGATGAATGAGGACGCCATTGCGGAAGACGAAGAGGAGGATGAAGAAATCCCGTCAGACTCGTGGGACAACAACGCTAAGCCTAGAAAGTTCTGGATACCCAGCACGGATTGCAACATCGTCATGGGAGGTAACGCTGAGCCTGTTGTCACAACATCCTCCGCTGCTCGACGGCACGCAAACCGTCTTTCGGCAAGCCTGCAACCAGAGGATGCACAATGGGCAACCGACTTTGCAGCGTCCACTGCCGGCGGCGAACCCCGGACCGCACGTCCACCATCCGCACAAGACAATAGACCAGTGTCATATAGCAACTTCCCACCTTTCCGATTCAGCGCAGAGTTCCCGAACCCACGGTTGCTAAAGGAGAAGAAGCGGGTCTACTCGCGGACAGTCTTCTACGCGGGATCTCTTTGGAACATCTATATTCAAAAGGTCCGCTCTTCGAAGAATCCTCAGCTAGGCGTCTACCTGCATCGTGCTAAGGAGCGAGAGACGGACGAAGGCGTTGTAGCAGGGAGCTCGGGTATCAATACCAACAGCACAGTCGATGAGCGTATCGGTTTGCTTGAGCGAGAAATGCTCCTTCGTAGCCAACGTCGCTCACGCCGCTCAACAGGTCGTGGCCTAATCAGACCTTCAACAGCAGATGGCGACGTCAGCAATGACAGTGGTAGTGGTGGAGATCCAGAGATCTCACTTGCCAACCCGTCCTCCTCTGCATACAGCGCAAACATGCATCGACTGCTCCGTCACAGCCCCAACCAACCAAAGACGACTTCCTCCCTCTCCGGCATCTTCATCGATCCCGACCCTCCGATACCCCCGTTGGACTCCAGCTTGTACCCCACCGATGACACTGATCCCACCACTTCCGACGACGAAGCAGATGAGTTCGACCTGCCCCTGCCGCGAGCACCCACAATGCCAGCCTACACAGACGCACGCCCGACAATCAAGACGTACTTTAAGATCTACAGCCCGAGTAAAGGAGGCAGGATGTTAAGTGTGTATGAAAGCGCACCAGATCAGTTCAATTTTAGTCAGAGCTGGGGATGGAAGAGCAGTACGCTCATGCTTGATGAGGGGTTGTGGAATGGGAATGGGAGGACTGATGGAGATGCGGAGGGTGCTTTGGCGGGGGTTGGAGGAGAGGCGGAGGGGGTTTCGGGTGAGGGGAGGCGGGAGAGGAGCGGGGAGGGGATGTTGAGGTTTATGGTTGTTGTGGGGAATGTGTGAGGGGCAAGATAAGACCGAGAGACAGAGAGCTTGTGGAACGGGGATATGTGTGTGCCATCAAGGCTTGATGGACGGTTCTTGTTCGCTTCTTTGCTAGAGATACCTCAACAGTTTATGATCTTATAGAATTTGCTTCAACCACTTCGTCCAACATGATCCAATAATCCATCTACATCCCGTACATGCTCTGGACAGAAGAGTAGCTCCATCTCTGAGCCGCTTGAAGTCCCGGAACAACACCATCCATCTGTCCATCACTAGATCAAGAAGGAAGACTAGGTCCCACGTTGACTCTGCCCTTTCACCACAGCCTTTAAGCTGGCTCAGGGGTAACATCTTCGTTCGGCTCTGCGCTCTCCCTCTCCACCGCTGCTCTCCACGTCTTAGCCCTCTCTGCAAGGATAGCCTCCAACCCGTTAGGATCGCTTTCAGACCCTTCCAAGACGGATTCAGGCTGGGTCGACAGATCCAAGACCTTGATAGTCCCCGGTTCCGGCAATTGGCGATTCCTCTCAAGCAACCCAACGTGGGTTTTGTAATCAACGCCAAACCGCCCACCAATCGCAGACGCAAGCTTCCCCTGCGAGTGAGTCCCAATGACTTTGAGACCGCCCTGTCGAAGGAGAGGCGCGCCATCTTGTCCTTCTCACGTCAGCATCGTTTCCTCTCCCTAGAAACCAAGAGGCAAAAAAAAGATTCCCAACCTACCGCTAAACGTCATAACCCCATGCTCAATCATCCCCCCCTCACTCCTCCCCAAATCCCAACTCCTACTCGCAAACATCTCATACATCTCCGCCCCCCGCGCCCCCGCCGGCCGCGCGGCGCGGGCGCGCGTGCCGCCCCCGGGGGGGGGGGGGGGGTTTGGGGGAAGGGTAAGGGGAGGGATGGGAGGGCGGTGGAGAGTGAGATTGCGCTTACTTGGGAGGGGAAGGT